>JAKUCM010000475.1:0-94262 GCA_023374145.1 Lepidium sativum
AGTCGAGTACGTATTGCAATGGTTGAAACAATGTAGACTATTGGCTTCAGAAAGAGTGATGTCCAGCTAACGAGCATTAAGGTTGGCAATGCTTCTCATTGTAGAAGGTGTTTTGACTCATGCTGCTGCGAAAGATGTCCTTGGAGCAAAGATCTATAGTAGGGGGTTAGCATGAGCTTGGCATATATATCGTCTTCCTCTAAATCTAAGTCATCTACCTCTTCAGCTTTGTCCCTGTAATCTCCATTTTGCGCCCTTACAATCTGGTCCACACCAGTCTCTAGACGTCCCCAACATCCAACAAATGATTGATGAGAAACTGTCGCTCAATCAATTTAGCTGAGTTTTGCTTTGTTGATGAACAATTCAAATCGAGTATGGCTTCAGAGGTTGTTATTCTCAATGAGCAGTTGATTCACCATGTCGATGACATACTGGAGGCCAAACTCAAGGAACAAAGGGATGAATATCATGGAAACCATGGTGATGAAATTGGTTTTGGGGAAGGTATTATTTGACTCAATATAGGATGTTTATGATGGTGTCCCCAAAGTTGTATCTTCTTTGTAGGACTATGGGATTGAGCCTTCATCATATATTATTTCAGCTGCCATGGTTTATGATTTATATTTCTCTGTATTTTTTTGTTTTTGTAAAGATCAGTGTAATAGTTCTATATTCATTTCAAATGTGTAGGTTAAAACTTCTATTCAGTTTCATTCTCCTCTATGCGGGAATGAAATAATTCAATAGAAAGATTATGCTCAAGATGTATCTTTGCAAGTCAAGTCTAATACTAACAAAGATACTAGATGACGTGCCACAAGAGGATGTCCCTTCACGCTGAAGTATCATGATTCTCTTCTGTTTGGAAATAAAAGTGTTTTTTATTTTCTACCTGTTTCATTTGTCTTTGCATCTGCAAGATCTTTTGCTTGCCAATTCTAAGCAACCCCTTCCAGAAGAAGTTTGTGACTCTATTGTACAAGGAAATAAGCTTACTTACCGTTTCATTGCCCTCCCTTTATATCTCTTATTCCTATGCACGACTCCTTGGTGGAGATCTCCGAGGAGCCGCCCACAGTTGCTGCTGGTGCCACATCTCCTCAAGATGAAGAAATGTCTTTTAAAAAAAAATTTAAAGGCCTAACCTACCAATTTTTTTTTTTAATTTCATTCCTTTATATTTAAAAAATTTTCTTCCAAACATCTTTAAGGCCTTCGCATGGTATCTTAGAAACATAGTCAGATTCACTTGGAAAATGAGTTGATGTGCTTGACACCTGGTTCATTGCCAAGCTTTGTCAAGATTATGCGGAGATGAAAGCTGGGAGCAAGAAACCCCTGGGTCTAGTATGGTTTTTAACTACAACAAAGGCAACATCCCCCGACTTTTCTAGCAAGCTTCAGTGGTACGTCGATGTCGATTATGTTTATGCCCTTATGAATTGGAACAAGAGTAATTGGATAACACTTGTGGTTTATCTGAAAGAGGAAGGACTTGAGGGTCCTCGACCAATCCGTTCTCTATATTACACCCAAAAAAATATATACCCTCGTTAAGCTTGTTTCCTCTATCTTGGATGTTGCCTGTCAGAGGCCTCTGTTCTGGCATCCCAAAACTTACATCCTCCCAAACGCTTTTTCTATTTTTTGCCCTGATAATGTCTCTCAAAATGATAGAACGGGGGACTATGTCCCTTTTGCTGTTAAGTTCATTAAACTCGATGCTAAGGATGAACAACTTGATGACATCAGCGAATAAAAAGTGATGACATGAGGATGCATTTCACAATTGAGCTCTTCGACGAAATTGTTCATCCCATTTTTCCTTGATTATTATCTATTTATACAATGATATATTATGT
The DNA here is from genome assembly GCA_023374145.1 of Lepidium sativum. Lineage (NCBI taxonomy): Eukaryota > Viridiplantae > Streptophyta > Magnoliopsida > Brassicales > Brassicaceae > Lepidium > Lepidium sativum. The sequence continues at coordinate 1,869 of JAKUCM010000475.1, forward strand.
TTTAATATATATGACTATCTTTTGTCTGGCTATTAGTATCGTCTATGCTTTTCATGTCATCTATTTTGTATGATATTATGTTATGCATATTCTCATGACATCTGTTTGTTAATCATTGGACTAATGCTTTATATTTTCTTATAAATATTTTGGCAATTTCTAGTTTTTTCTTGACGATGAGTTTACCTTCTTACAAAATCTTTTGTTTATTTTATCACTTACTCTCTAACTGTCCCATCAAGGGGGCTATCTATTTATGTATAGAAGATAAGCCAATTACTTGTTGCCAAAGACTAAGGTTCCTTTTCTGGGCTACTTTTGTATACATATGTATATATGTAAATCTCTCCAGCCACCATACCCTCACATCTCCTCTCTCTTTATTCTTCTTCTTCATCCTTTTTCTTTTTCTCTTATTCTCTTAATTGCTTCCGCCAACTCTAATTCTGCAATGGAGAATTCGAGAGTGATTGTTCTACACGTTATTCTCAGAGGAGACAATTTACCTTCTCTGGTCTTGAACCACGAAAACTGCTATTTGTAGTCGTGGATTTTAGGCTCACATAACTGACAAGAAGAAGTCTGATCTCTGTCCCAAAGGTGAAGAATTTACCTAAAAAAGATGCTAGAAAGACTATTGTCGAAGATGATGGAAAGTGGTTCCAAGAATACCAATTGGGTGTTCTCAAGTATTCAAAATTCCCTTGAGCATTCAATCCTCAAAGCCTACTCTTATTATGAAACGGCTAAAAATCTATGGGAGACTCTCCTTGGTGCGTTTGGAAATGTTTCAAACCTTAGTCGTGTGTTTGAAGTCAAGCGGGCTCTCAACAATTTGTCTCAAGATGAGAAATTGGTTTCAAAGAACACTTTGGAGAATTCAAAAGCCTATGTGCCGAGATGGAAGCTCTTCTACCACCAGCTATAGATCTGACTCTTATACAAGAAAGGCGGGATCAAGACCAAGTTTCCAGGCTGCTCCGCACTCTGAACTCAACTTCCAATGGGCTCATGAGACACTTCCTTAGGGCAGGACACCTTCAATCTCTTAACGATGTTTGTATGTAGATTTAAAAAGAAGAAGGCTCTCTTGGAATTTCTGGACAGAGAGAAGATCTCATCTTGGCAAACAAAGGGAAATATTGACGTGATGATAAGAAAACAATTTTTTGTGATCATTGCAGGAAAAAGGGTCACCTAAAAGAGAAGTGTTGGCTACTCCACCTTCACCTTAAACAAGCACGTTTCAGAGAGGAAAAGAAGGCCTTTGCATCAACGAGTGGAGAAGAGGAGAGAACATCTATGACCTCCAACATCAACATCAACGAAATGGTGACAAAGGCTGAACTCGAAGCTCTAATCCAGCTCCCTTTTAACTAGAAAAGATTATGGTAGTCTCTTAACTCCCAAAGCCTTATAATCTCTTACTATAGATTATGGAGCATTTCACCATATGATTTGTGATAGTAACCTTATTGAAAATGTGAAACCAGCAAGAGGCGATGTAGTAATTGCAAGCGAAGATAGAATACCAGTTAAAGGTGTAGCACATTTGAAAATTTTCGATAGATCTTCCCAAGCTTTTTACGCGTAAGTTTACTTCGAACTTGTTTTCTGTTAGGAAGGCCACATATGATCTAAATTGCAAAGCTATCTTCGATCCTAAGAAATTTTGTTTTTAGGACATCTTCACACACATGCACTAGAGCTTTTTGTTCCAAATGTCTCATATAAGCATGATGATTGTGAAGCTTGTATCATAAGAAAGCATTGCAAATATATTTTCCCTACATCTAATACTACCTATGAAAATTGTTTAAATTTTGACTCATTCAGACGTTTGGACTGCACAATGCATAACTCGTGATAATCATAAGTATTTTGTGACCTTTAGCGATGAGAAATATAAATTCATTTGACTAACTCTCTTACCCTCTAAGGGCCATATGTTTTGATACGTTTGTGAATTTCTATAACTATATCATTAACCAGTATAATGCCAAAGTTAAAATCTTTGGAACATATAATAGAGGAGAGTACATGAGTAATGAGTTCAAAACATACCTCTCAAACCATGGCATTCTCCATCAAACGCAGCACCCAAAACAAAAAGAGATCCATCCGATCTAATAAGCAAAAGATTCCTCTATAACAATAAAGCTCAAGCACACCCAATTCAAGTGGTATGTTCTCTAGGCTCATGTTCCTATAATTCACCAAGTGTTTTTGAGTAAAATTGATCTAGACTACATACCAAAGACATATGAAGAAGTTATAAAGATTAAAGAATTTGCGGATGCCATTAATGAAGAAAAATAGAAGATATGAAGCAAAACAATAAAATGGGTTTTCACGATAAAATAAAAAGTAATGGTGAGATAGAAAGGTACAAGGTACGCCTGGTTGCGAAAGGATACACACAAACATACATAGTTGACTACAAAGACACCTTTGCACCAATTGCCAAACTTCACATGGTAAGAGTTGTTATTTCATTAGCTACTAGCCTTGATTGGGAGCTATTTTAAATGGATGTCAAGAACGCATTCTTACAAGGAAAACTAGATGAATAAGTTTTATGTCAACTCCACCAGGTCCAGAAAACTCGAGTAGACAAGGAAATGTTTTTTACGTTGAAGAAGGTGATTTATGGTCTCAAACAATCTCGAAGAACATGGTACCACAAACTCAGCAACATTCTTCATGAAAGAGGATTCAAACAATCTGAAGCTGACCACACTCTCTTCACTATTAAAACAAATAAAGGTATCATTGTGGTATTTATTTATGTTGATGATATAATCATCTCAGGTGATGACAAGGCTGGGATCCAAGATACTAAAGACACCCTTCATAGTGTTTTTGATATTAAGGATCTAGGAAAGCTAACGTACTTTCTAGGATTATAAGTGTGTCGAACAGATGAAGCCACCTTCTTATTTCAAAGGAAGTACAACACTTGACTTATAAACTGATGAAGGAAAACATGGAAATAAGGCTCCAAAACGCCAATAAAGCAGAAGTACAAGGACGAGCGTGAGATGGAGCCATTTGAAGACATTAAACGATAGATATCAACGTCTAGTAGGTAAGCGTAATTACTGAACTATTACCCAGCCTGATATTAGCTTTGATGTCAATCAGGTTTCACAACATATGCAAGCTCTCAAGATGCATCATCGGCACATGGTAGATCTGATTATCCGTTACTTAAAAGGAGGCCCATACAAAGGAATCTGAATGGGTAACAACAAAAACACAGACATTGTGGGATATTGTGATGCTGATTGGGTTGGAGACAAAACATATAGAAAGTCCACCACCGGATATTGCACTTTTTTTGGAGGCAACCTTGTAACTTAAAAGAGCAAGAAACAGAAAGTGGTGTCGAGATCAAGTGTTGAAGCAGAATATTGAGCAATGGCCTACACATCGGATGAGCTCATATGGTTGAAAGCACTCTTAAAGGACCTAGGTGAGCGGTCGGATAAGCCAATCACTTTACATTGTGACAATCAAGCCGCAATACACATTGCCTCAAACTCAGTCTTTCATGAGAGGACCAAACATATCAAAGTAGATTGTCATCACATCCGTGAGAAGGTCGAGATGGGGATTATATTTTCAACATATACTAGAAGCTCTAACCAATTTGCATATGACTTTACTAAAGCAACGAACTCAAGAATCTACGAGTTTATATATGAGAAGCTCGGACTCATAGACTTACACACTGTGAAGTGTCACTTCTTCCTCTATACTATTTTTCTCTAATTCATGATTTTATTCCATTGAAATTTCCATGAGTAGGTTTTTAATGAGGCAGCTAGCAAATTTAATCCTTCACCAATTGCACATTAACCTCAAGAGGGAATGTTAGAATGAAATCCATCTCATATATAATAAAGAGGCCCATAATTTGTTGGCAAACACTAAGTATCATTTTCTTTTCTCTAGAATTACTCTTATATATATATATATTTTAAATCTCTCCAGCAATCATACTCTCACGTCTCCTTTCTTTCTATTTTTTTTTTCATGTTTTTTGTCTGTTAATCTCTTTTCCTACACTATCCATGTACTTATTATTTTAAACGTTGATTGTTCAAATGCGTCCCATCTACTCGCTTCCTTTATGGCTTTCTGTCTAATCAATGAGTTTGACCCCTAATATTATCTTCTTTAGCTTCTTACAAAATTTCCCTTTTAGATTTTTTCCCGTAGTCATGCACTCTTTTAATTTCCCTTCCAAATTAGACTTTAAATGCAATTCTCTTTTAGACGTCTTCGCCCCACATCATTCTTGCTGACATGTAAACCACTGTTTACTATTTTATGATTAATACTCCACCAATGTTGAGTGTTTTAAAAAACCTTACTCAGTAATCTTCCCCTCCATATGCCAAACCTTAATTTGGACATAATCAAACAAGCATCATTTGGATCCCTAAATTATTACATTTTTCTTCCACCGACATAGCTCACTGGACGTCTCATATAATACATAGATCTGGCGGAGAATCTCATATCTCACATAATCTACAGAGAGAACGTTGAATTCGAACCATAATTAAACGTGGACAATATCCCTCCTTGCCTATCATCATCTGAATAGCATCTTCGATTTGCATTGTCTCTTTCGTCAATTTTCATATCCTCATCTCTGGCTCCCCCACTACATTCTTTAGTTCCCTAGCGTTTGTCCTAATCCTGACCCGACATTTGTCTCATCTTCCTTCATAATCGCATCTCCCCTCCGCTTCCCTCGCTTCTCGTTAGAGTTAAGAACATGCTTACCCCCATTCCTTTCCGGCAAAATGCTCCTCTTGAACTTTGTTAGTCCCCAGGTTGTTGAACATTTGTAAATGTGGCATCTTATACCGCCCTGTTATTTCCTCGAAATCATCTGGGAAAACAAAAGCTATGCCTATGGTTCTCCTCCGGAAGGGTTGACAATATCTTCTTTCTAATTCTGTGTATGTAGTCTCTTTCCCCATGCCAACACTCTGTGGTTTGTTGTAAACTGTTCACATCCTCCATAGCGGGAACATACACACACAACCAAAACCACTGCATGAGTCATAAGAATTTTTGAAATTTCCCTAGTACCTTTAGTTTCCTCCTTGTTTTAAGTTGAAGGAAAAGTGTTAACATTATTCTATGTTTTATACCTCCTCCCTTAGGTTTATATTAAATGGAATATTCAGCTATGGCCATTGTACGTAAATGGGGAAGGGCACTCGTTTTCTAGTGCTGCCTGATTTTTCACGATTGGTGAGTTTAAATATTTTTTTGAAAAGATCAAACAACTAATCCAAGTTGTGTCAAATATTTTGAAGACATTGGCATATCTCATTGGGCTTTATCGCATTTCCCTAGGGATCGTTTCAATATAATGAGCAGCAATAATGTCAAGTCTCTAAATGCTGTTATGAGCAAGGCATTGTCTTTTTCTGATCGTTACTATGGCTGAGTTCATTAGGAAAATGATGATGCATTGGTTTTCTCTTTGTTGCACTCGTTCTGCCAAAACATTCTCGCTTTCCTCTCTTTTTTTGAAAAGTGTCTTATTGCGTCAGTTGAGGGAAGCAACTCAATATGTATTTTTATCTTCCTCTCCTTCGATATATCAAGTACAGCACGGGTTGTGTCTTTTTAAGTGGACAAACGAAACAAGACATGCTTTTGCAAGGTTTTTGATGTGCTCCATATCCCTTGCTCTCATGCTTTGGCAATTGCTGGAATTGCTGGCATCGAATTACACTCTTTTGTTACCCTCATGTTACTTTCCTAGATACTTGTCTCCGTATCAACATCACATCGGAACATCGAATGTCACACTTAATGCCTCGATGATTAAGATTCTGCTTAAATGTAGTACAACATTGCCATTTAATTTTCTAATTTTATCTTGGGAGTGCATTAAAATTTGGACAAAAAAGGCCTACTCCAGAAATGATTATGTGTCCTCGCTTTGGTACCCAATTTTTAATGTGTATCGACACAATCTTGTAAACTACCAACCCCAATAATTTGACATTTTTCTTTAAGGAATAGAAATGTCCCAGGATAAGTTGGATGTCAGTAGGGTCGAAATTGTGTCTTAAATAACCTCACAACATGTCCCAGATTGGGGATCAATGAATTGATTGACAGTTAGGCCTGTATACAACACATGAATAATAGACTAGTATTAACAAATTATTTAGGATGATCCAGTTAATAATTTATGGAATATGTCGGTTTAAGTTTATGAATTACATCTTATCTATCCATTTTTTGATGAACAAATTAATAATTTTGAAATAATAAGGAAAATAATTCATAAGTACAAAACGAATATTAAACTTATGAAATATCAAGAAAAATAAATGTGTTCAACTGTTATATGTATAGTAAAAGGAGAATTAATTAGAAATAATAATTACGGAGAAATTAGGTGAAAGAGTTTTTTTTTTATCTACTTCTTTGGTTTTCTTAATTTATTTTTGTAAGATTTTTTGGTTTCTTAAATTTGTTTTGGTTTATCAATAGATTTTTCAACTATACTAATATTTATGTTATAAAAAAATTATAGAAGCCCATTTTATTGAACTTGACTTAGGTGTTTCAAATCCTAGGTGAAAGCAAACTTCAGATGTCTTTGTCCAATTTGCCAAGATATTTTAACCATTAGACTTTAAAGAATTCGACATGTAAATTATTTTTTGAAAGCTCATAATTTTATTTAATATGAAATATAAGAGAATCTATTTTAAATTTTGCCCCAAAATTTATAAATATTTAAGCCGAACATGATTATGTATTCAAATTTTTTTCTTAAGAGATAGTTTATAGATCTAAACAAAAGAGTTAGAGCATTTTTCAGGTGAACAAATTCATTTTTTCCAACAATAATTAGTTTGATTCTTATCAAGTTACCTTTTTAATTAGTGTTTCCGTTATGACGGTTTCTGAAATTTTCATGCGGAGATGGTTTGATATTTAATATTTTAACATATCTCACATGCAGTTCATGAGTGAATATAAAGCATGAAGTTTGTGAGACTGAATATTTACGGGTGGACTACAATTAAAATCGAGCTTTAGCTCTGCTATTATAATAAAAAATGAATTTTTACTCTCAAAATTATAAATGGAATAGTCTATAAACTTTTATCTATTAGTTCGAAAATCTCCACATTTTCAAAATAAGATATTTTAATTTTTGTTATGCAGGTGTTTGGACAGTCCTATCAAACGCTAAGTGATCCAGCAATATCGGGCCTATGACAAATGTGAGAAGTCATGATCAACATTAGAGTCATTTCTATTTATTTTTAATGGGTTATTTATTGTTTGCACCATGTAGAATGTTGAATGTGGAGTTTCCTGACATGGATCTTGATCATGTTGTACTGAAAGGAAATGCAGAGAAGATGAAGTTGTTTTATTTCTTCTTAAACATAATCAAAGTGTATCTTTAGTTTACATACAAATGAAAATCAAGATTAACAGATGAATCAACTCTTAACTAACTAACAAACTCAATAACTAGCTCAATAACCGGAATTGAGAATAAACCAAAGTAAACCGAGGATTGTAATACACCCCCCTCAAAGAGTACCCGGAAGAAAAAGGGTTGAAATGGCAAGTCTTCGAAGAAGAGAGTTAGAATTACCGGGATGAAGAGCCTTTGTAAGTATGTCCGCATGTTGGTTCTCGCTAGCCACATGGAAGAGCTTGAGAAAACAATTCTTCACTTGATCTCGAACCGTGTGGCAGTCAACTTCTATGTGTTTGGTCCTCCCGTGAAACGCAGGATTTGTGGCTATGTATAAAGCAGATTTGTTGTCTCCAAAGAGCTTTGCTGTAGATGAGACTGTGATCTTCAAGTCTCTAAGTAATTGGTTTAGCCAGAGAAGCCATATTGCGATACTCAGCTTCAGTGCTGCTACGACTAACTGTGTTCTGTTTCTTTGATTTCCAACTAATCAAGGAAGAGCCAAGGTAAACACAGTAGCCAGTAATAGATCTTCGAGAATCAGGGCAAGTAGTCCAATCAGCATCAGCAAAAGCATTGAGACATGGTTCTGAATCTATAGAGAAGAACAAACCTTGTCCAGGATTTGTTTTGATATATCTAAGAATGGGCATAGCAGCTTCCATGTGAGTATCTGTCGGAGAAGACAAAAATTGGCTAAGATTGTGAACTGCAAACGTGACGTCTGGTCTAGTTATAGTGAGATAGAGAAGACGTCCAATCAGTTCTTGATAACTAGATGGATCCTTCAATGGACTGCCAGTGTCTTTGCTTAAGCGTACTGTTAAATCCATAGGTACAGAATAGGGCTTACATCCGAGCATTCTAGTCTGTGAAAGTATATCTAATGCATACTTACGTTGACATATGGAAATACCAGTAGAGTTTCTTGCTATTTCAATGCCAGAAAAATACCGAGGAATCCCCATATCTTTGATCTCAAATGCTTCAGCTAAGACATTCTCAAGTTGCTTAATTTTTTTGCATCATTGAAAGCAATGAGTATATCATCAACATATACTAAACGAGCTGTAAAAGAAGAACCTGAATGTCGAACAAATAGTGTGTTGTCTGCAGGGGACTGCGTATAACCAGCCTTCAAAAGAACTGCACAAAAACATTGATACCGTTGTCTCGAAGCCTGCTTCAATCCATACAAGGATTTGTGTAAGCAAAAGACAGGAATCGGAGGTAAGACTCCATCTGCTGGTTCATAACCTTCAGGGAGGCTCATATATATCTCTTTATCAAGATCACCATGAAAGAATGCATTGTTTACGTCCATCTGACACAGGTTCCATCCATATATTGAAGCCAATCCAAGAACTAGCTTCACACTTGTCATCTTTGCCACCGGAGAGAAGGTGTCTATATAGTCCACACCTGCATGTTGCGAGTAACCTTTAGCAACAATGCGTGCTTTGTATCGAGAGAAAAAGCCATCTAGATTATACTTCGTAGTATAAACCCATTTACACCCAATTACATGCTTTCCCGGAGGAAGAGTTTGAACACTCCAAATATGCTTGTGTTCGAGAGCCGAAATCTCCACATCCATAGCTTTAGGAAAATGTGGATGTGCCATGGCTTGTTTAAAGTTTTGTGGTTCTGTTTCAAGGGTAATAGAAAAAGCAGAAGACTGATAAGAAGGTTGAAATTTAGTGTAATCAATGATAGAAGAGATGTGATGTGAAGTAGAGTTTTTCGAGGAAGAAATTTGAGCTAAAGAACAGTGGTAGCCAGAGAGGTACCTTGGAGCCTTAGTCTGATGTTTTGACCTGAAGACATATTGTGCCACATGTGCAGTGCTTGTTGTCGTAGTCTCTGATGAAGATATGGTACTAAGTGGTAATGCAGCAGTTTCATGATTATGCAAACTATCTTCATTAACAGAATCAATAGGAACAAAACTATCCAACTGTGGGATTGAATCACTAATGACAACATTTGTGGACATAGGAAGGATGAATCTATAAAACAACTTATCAACATGCACACAATCAGACTTATTCTTGAAAGGAAACACTCGTTCATGAAAAACAACATTTCTTGATATGAAGATCTCATTATTTTCAATATTCAAAACTTTATAGCCCTTATATCCAGAAGAATATCTTATGAACACACAAGGCAAAGCACGAGCAGAGAATTTATTTATATCCTTTCTAAGAGTAGAGACATAGCAAAGACATCCAAAAGAACGTAGAAACATATATTCAGAAGCTTTACCAAATAACAATTCATAAGGATTTTTCTTTCCTAGAATCAAAGAAGGAGTCCGATTGATTAAGAAAACAGCCGCATGAACACAGTTAGCCCAATATACAAGCGGAATATTAGACTGGAATAACAAGGCTCTAGCAATATTCAACAAGTGTTGGTGCTTTCTCTCAACAACAGAGTTCTGTTGTGGAGTATAATCACAAGAAAATTGATGCAGAATTCCTTTTTCTTTAATGATTTTAGTAAAGGATAACTCAAGAGCATTATCACCGTGAATAGATTTGACAATAGCATTGAACTGAGTATGAATGTAACTAAGGAATTCAGGAAAAACACGAGTGACTTCATCTTTGTTTCGTAACATATAAAGCCAAGTGACACTAGTACAATCGTTTACAATTGTCAAGAAGTACTTGTAACCATCAACCGACTCTACTGAGAAAGGTTCCCATATATCTAAATGTAAAAGATCAAAAGCAGCAGAGGATAACCTATTTTGAGAAGTAAAAGGTAACCTTTTCTATTTTGCTAAAGGACATATACTACAATCTAAAGAGTGAGAATTAGCAGACTTAGACAAAGATAAAGCATCAGAAATGTAATCTAACTTGGCTGGTGATGGATGACCAAGGCGAGCATGCCAAATCTCCTCATCAACAGTCAAGGATCCACAGAACGGTTCAACAACTAAAGTACCATCAGTCTTCAGTATGAATAAGCCACGCAAAACAATGCCTTTACCAATCGTCAAGCCCTGAGTAAGGTCCTGAAGAAGACAATGATCATTGTAAAAATGAGCTGAGCAATCTGAATCAGTCAACAAGCTACTAACACTCAACAAATTAAACTTGAAACTTGAAACATGTAGAACATTTTTCAACAGTAGCCTATCAGTGATTCTTATTGTGCATATATGGGAGATGGGAACCTTAGTACCATTTGGCAAAGAGGATGTGACACCAGACACTGCAAAGGTCTCACTAAACATATTCAAGTCAGAACAGACGTGACTAGTAGCTCCAATATCCACAATCCAATCACCATTAGGAATTACATAATGTAAGGAGTTAACAGAGATGTTTTTATATGTGAGACAATTATTAACAAAATGAATATTTATAGAAGGAAACTTATGAAAACATTACCAGAAGTAGAATGAACAGCCATGGCACCTCCTTCAGTTATAGTAGTTGTAGGGAAAGGAGACTTGTTTTCTGGACCACTCACATGAGCATTCAGTTGTCGGATCAGGGATTGAACTTGCTCAGGGTGAAAGTGACTCAGATCAAGAGATAGATTGAGCTACAGTATATCTGTCATAACAAGCGCCGTTGCATTTAAGTTAGACGCATTATGCTGCTGTTGTTGCTGCCCATATTGAGGCTTGTTACCCATCTGATTCACTGCTTGATGTTGAGTGTTCATCGGCCCTGTGCTTTGTTGATTCAGATGATGTCCAGGAGGATAACCATACAGCTTGTAGCACTTCTGAATCGTGTGACCATTACGACCACAATATGTGCAGTAAGGTCTTTGCTTATTCTTATTATAGGCAACCACACAAGCAGCATTTTCAGAAGGGTCAAAACACCTTGGAGCCTCATTTGCATTATGAATAACATCTACTGATCCAGAGGCTTGAAAGGCCACATTATCAAGCCTTGTTGTTTTGATATACTTCTGCCTCTCATTCGGTGTGACTAAGTTGAACACATCTTCAATAGATGGAATCGGCTTTAACATCAGTATATGTCTTCTAGTCGGCTCATATGTATCATTCAATCCCATCAGAAACTTTGTAACACGGCTCCGTTGCTGCAGACATTCCCACAGTGTTGCAGCATTGCACTCGCATCTACCACAAGTATAGACCGAAAGCTCTACATAATTCTTGTGTTCGTCCCAAAGTGTGACCAGCTCAGTGTAATAACTACTCACATCCATTGATCCTTGTTGAATAGACCTTAGGCGCTGTTCAATTTCATACACTCTAGGAGCATCATCTTGTTTGAATCGCGATAGTAAATTTTTCCAAATTGCTTCAGTAGTTGACATAAAGAGTAAACTATGTCCTATTTTCTTCGAAACAGAATTCATGAGCCAAGTTGCTACCATATCATTATACCTAGACCAAGATCCAGAGTCCCTATGGCTATTAGGAGGTTGAGGAATTACTACCATCAATAAAGCCGAGCTTGTTCCTGACATTCAGAGCCATGCGAACGGAGCGTCTCCAAGAATGGAAATCTGAGCCTGATGTCAAACGATCAGAAACAAGAACAAGACCTGTGTGGTTTGAGGCGTGAAGGAAGTACGAATTTTTGTACTGATCTGCAACATAGCTATACGATTCTGGAAGCGTTGCACTATCGTGAGAAGTTGACTCCATAACGGATGAAATATAGTTACGAAGATAGAAGAATCGATGCCGATAGATGACAAAGAAAGAAGCAACAAACGATTAAGGTCAAGTAAGGCGAGATTTTAAGTCGGAAGAAAGAAAAGACGGTGCAAACGCCATTGATTCAAAAGAAATCAAAGACAAACCAAGTCACAGAACAAGAAATTGAAACAAGCGAACTTCAATTAGCGGTGATTTCATATGAATCAAGGAAGAAGAAATAAAGAAACAACAATGGCGAAAGACAATCTCATTGCTCTGATACCATATTGAAAGGAAACGCAGAGAAGATGAAGATGCAGTTGTTTTATTTCTTCTTAAACATAATCAGTGTATCTTTAGTTTATATACAAATGAAATTCAAGATTAACAGATGAATCAACTCTTAACTAACTAACAAACTCAATAACCAGCTCAATAACCGGGATTGATAATGAACCAAAGTAAACCGAGGATTGTAATATTACAGAGAATTCATTATATTTTTGCTACAGAATTTGGTTCTTTGATCAGTTCTTCCTTATGAATTCTTTTTTGCAGTGAGATTATTAATCACGCTGCATTATTTGGTATACAGTAGGGGCTTGCTATTGCAGCCATGGCTTCCCTAGATATCTTACCAAAGGGGATCAGCTTGATATTGAGAAGATTACAGAGAAAACGAGGATAAAGTTATCAGTTATTAATATTAACGAGACATCCATTATGGAGGTTGCTTCTCGCATCTTCAAAACTGTTAGTTCTTTCCGGTGTTTGATTTTCAAACTAATTCTTAACTTCAAATATCCCCAAATTTGATAATTTTGGTAACAAATCAAATGTTGTAATCTTTTTTAACCAGAGTCTTTCCCAGAGTTTATGAATATTTATATTTTTGATTGACTGAATAATAACAAAAATGTTTTCGTAAGCGTTGAGACAGTAAAATCAGAGTCATGGACCGAAAAAATGACTGTGACAAGAGAAGTAGATCCAGTGAAACTCCGGGAAAATCTTGAAAGGAAACAAAGAAATGAATCGGCAATTGTTGATGTGATGATGTGGAGAAAGAAGAATGTGAGTATTGGTATAGTTACAGTGACAATATTTTCATGGATGGTATTTGAGACACTTACTTATTCCATCGTCACTCTTCTTTCAAGTGTTCTTCTTGCTCTTTATTTTCTTCTTCTGGTCCAAATCTGCATCCATTCTCCACATGTTTAAAGTAAACAAAAGGCCACATGTCTCTGCATATATAACTGTAATCAACGCAGAACTACATAGTAAAGCATCGAGGATTGGAAGAATGAAGATTGATTAGCTGTCATCTTAGAGTTTGTTAATTGGTTCTATACATTATTGTTGGTTCATTATTGGTTTTTTTTGTTTTACGATTTTTTATGGTATATAAGGAGTCTGTTAGTGAACATTAAAAATATGAGACCAAATATATTTACAGGTAGATATTCCATAAATTAATACTCAATAAATTAATAACTTATATAAATTAATAAAATTCTCTTATCCTAAATCAAACCAGTATAAAATTTGATCAAATTTAATAAATTAATAAGATAATAATTATTTGAAACTTCTATGTAAAAATTTAGTCCCAGTAATATAATAAATTAATGATTGTAAATATTAGGCATACATAATTATTCTTAAGATAATTTTGTAAAATATGATTCTAGTGTTGTTTGTTTTTTCTTGAAGTTGGAGTCTCGTTGGAGCTCATCTCTAATTTTTCTTATTGCTTCTAAAACTTTTGTTTTGTCGATCTGTATCCAAAAAAATTGAAGAGTTCTAGACGTGATGATTGCTTCATGACGTGTAACTGGTTCCAAACTTCATCATCATCTTCGACTTCTTCATAATCATTAATTACATAAGTCATAATTTCTTCTAATGTCTAATTTCTGAACATGTATCATTTTCACTTGGATAATCAAGTAGACTATTGAGATCCATTTTATTTTGATAAACAAGATTATTAATCAAACCTTCCAATTCATCAATAACATTATCACAAGCTCATCCATCTTCTGAAATTCCTAATAAAATTTCCTTTGAACAAATTTTGCAATGTCGAAAGTAATTTGCTACTGTCTCTTGACAAACATTAATTTTCCAAGCCGATACTGCAAAATTGATAGCATTCAAAACATTGATCTTACTTGGATTTGGTTGTCCCAACTCGTAACCTTCTTAAATCTCACAGTAAAATCTTCTTCGGTAGTGCATCTTAAAAGCTATTATTATTCCAACATCACAAGGTTGAATTTTTGAAGTCATGTTAGGTGGTAAGAAGAATAACTCAAAATTACATAATCCTTCAATATTACGCGCATGTCCTGAAAAATTATCAACCACTAACAAAACTCTTCTACCATGCATGATCTGATTAAACCAATAAACATATTCTTCAAAAATCATACATGTCATCCAAGCTCTTTTGTTAGCACGATAATGACAATTCAAGTTATTCATGCTCACATTCTTGAAACAATGTGGCTTTGCAAATCTTCCAATGATCCATAAAGGAATTTTTCATACTCATCTTCATTACAATAAATAACAATTGTTAGTCTTTCTTTGTCTTGCTTTTTTCCTTCAAGTTGTTATGTAGCAAGAGAATGATCAGCTTGTAATCTGTAAAACAAACCAGTTTCATCAATATTAAAAACATCCTTCATAGGGAACTTATATATTTTTTACCTTATAGCTTCTAGTTTTTTCTTCATGTCTTGATATCAACTGAACCGCTTATTCCAAAACGACGAAATGATTTGATACCATGTCGTAACTTGAATTTTTCAAGCCAACCTTGAAAAAATTGGTGTTCCACATCATCTTGAGGGTAGATAAGTTTCATTGTCTCTTTTGCCTTCTCTAAAATTAGTTTTCCCGTCATATTCATTTGGTCTTGTTATTGGAGAAACCACTCAAACATAACTTTTTCCATTTCTGGATATTTTGCTGGTTTGTGCCGCTTGATATTATTTCTGGTTTCCAGAGTTGTAGAAAGATATTGAGCTGATCGTTCGAGTGTGTTTGAGATTTTACCTTGAATAACTTTTAAACGAAATTTTTCTTCAAGCCACAATTTCAGATCTTTTGGAGTGCTTGTGATATGGTATCTTTTGTACTCACATAACTCTTTTCATATTTGATATATCATGGTTGATTTCCTAACACCTTTAAGATGAGAAATCATTGCTAGGATGTGTTTAAAGAAAAAAATGTAAGAATGAAAAATATATCAAATGAACATTAATATATATAAGAAACTCATAGATTAAAAAATGGAAGTCAAAAGAAAAATGGAATATCAACATATACGTATAAATTATAAAATATATGTTGATATTCCATTTTTCTATTTAACATAAATGAAAAAATAAAAATGGAATATCAACAAATTTTTGTATAAAATATGTAAACAGCAAAATAAATAGAAGTTTAAACAAAGAAATTTAATAATATGTGTCATAAAGAAACTTTCGTATTTTACATTTCCTAACATTTCTATTTTTACAGATTTTTCTATAAATTAATATTATTAATTTATAAATAAATTAATACCTCTCTAATTATTAATTTTTCATAAGTCCCAACATTATTAATTTATAGAAGTTTAACTGTATTTGCAAATTAAGATAGTGAACAAAGTAAAATTGGCCGGTTATATTATATCACAAAACCAAAATAATCCTGCACTACCTGGCCGGTTAGCATTCTAGTTATATTGTTATGTTGAAGCCACAACAATAAGGTAATCGGTTCTCTATTTTTCACAATGTTATTGGTTTATTTTATTCTCATTTTTCATTCTCTATCATATTGTTAATAAAAAAAATTGTGAGCTATACGAACGATTGGATTAAACCTTAATTCCATAAGCCGTGAAATGGGATTCACCGTCAGGAGCCAAAGTTTTATAAATCTGATGTAGCAGAAAGATAGGAAAAACAGAAGATCTGTGACTTATGCACTTGAGGAGATCAGTGAATAGAGGCCTTATTTTTTTCGTGGTTGTTGACGACAGCGACAGCGACCAGCAACAGCGATCACTATTTCAATTTTATGTTATTTTAGCAGTCGCTGCCACCACTCACTGTGACATGTCGTTGTGTTGTTCTTTTTGCAGTCGCTAGCGTCCAGGGACTGATCGCAGCAACTGGTCACTATGTTGTTTTTTTATAGTCGCTAACGACAAACAATTATTTTACAATATTTTTTTAATTTTTAATCCTACATAATTTATAATAAAAATTAATATGTAATTGTATATTAAAATAAAAAAATTTAAATAATAATTTTCAAAAACGGTAATAATGAAACTTAGCAAAAAAGTAAAATATGAATTAAAATTTAGAATAATGTAAAATATAATATTTTAACTTTTTAAATACAAAAATATCTCATTTAACATTTTTGTTATACTTAATATTTTATTTATATAAAAGTTTATTAATATTATACATTCATTTATGCAATATAATAATTTATTATCTATTAGTATATATGATATACAATTATTATGTTACTAATATTTTTAAATTAGAATAAAGTAAAAAAATATACAACTAAAAATTATATTATATATTAAATTTTAAAAAACTAAAAATATAAAGCAAAATATAAAGAATAGAATAAAGTAAAAAGTTAACAACAAAAAATTATATTATATATTAAATTTTATATATGTCAATAAGCAAATATATATATATATATATATATTTTTTTTTTTAACTTTATAAATTTTTTTTATTTATTAGTTTGTATATATGTAGATTATATATGGATATTTATACAAATTTATAAGTAGTTACAAAATTTTAACATGATTACTATAAATTTCAAATTTTTATTTTACTTTTGTAAAATATTTTATTTTATATATTTTTGCTATTTTCATATATTTTATTTATTTATTTTAAAATATTAGTACAGAATAGAAATTTTTTAAAAATTTATTTTATATATATTTGTTATTTTTATGTATTATTTTATATTTTAAAAGTTATTGGTGAAAAAAAAAAAGTGATAAAAAAAAAGTTTTAGTAGCTATGTTGCTTAATCTCAGCGATTAGTCGATGAATTTTCCGACGACTAAAAAACGCAGTCGTTGGTCGCTGGCGACTGATCGCAGCGACAAGTCGCTGAACCAACGACTGTCAAAAGAATATGATTTGGTCGCTGTCACTAATCATTGTCACTAGCGATTGCCAAAAAGAACAAAGCCATCAAAAATTAAATTTGGGATGCATCAATGAGCTTGTTTGGAACCAAAGTCCCTAGAAAATCCACACTTCATGAATTGTAGGAGTATTATCCCTTTAATAAGAAGCAATTTAGCTTTGGACTAAGATAATAAGCAGATTGGAACTCTGATCATTACCAAATTTTGTAGAATTTGCAAAAAGAACTTAAATTTCTACAAACAGCACAATTGCAGGTAAAGTTTTAGATAAAAGAAACAAAAAATAAATTCAGATTTCTCCACTAGCATTGAGATGATAGTTCTTATCCAGCTTCCAATTAGAGTTGAGTCAAACTAGAATCATGTCTCCTGAAGCTTTTGTGGCTGCTCAATCGACAATGGAATTTCATCATTTACGTTAGAATTATCAACTGGTTCTGTCTTCTGGAGCTGTTGTGGCTGCTCGGGCACCATTAGAGCTTCTTCACTTACAATAGAATCATCAGATGGCTCTGTCCCCTGGGGTTTTTGTGGCTGCTCAAGCAACACTAGAGCTTCTCCATTGACATTAGTATCATCAAATGGTTCAGCAGGAGGAGGCCCATCACCAACAGTCTGCTCATCCTCAGGATGAAAGTTGATAGGGAACTTAGTTACTCTAGGTTTGTCTGTGAGTATGTTTCTTTGGACCTTATCAATCAACACCTTGGTAGGAGGCTCTTCCCTGAGTTGTTCATCTTCATAGTCATTGTTCACGTAATAACCAACTCTTATAAACTCTTGATCCATGTAGGAGCAAGTCAACAGCAGCACAGTTACACCGATAATATCTTCCTCACGTATCTTTGACGGATCTGGAGAGTCAGCCTATTATAATCGAACAGAAGTTAGACTGAGATTTTGTAACTACAGCATCAGAAATGGGGAGATGAGAATAAATATATCATACACTACCTGTAATACAAATCGGTAGTTCCCAACATTAACAGGCCCAACAAGAACACTTTCCAAGAGTTGATCATAGGTTTCATCTTCAGCCGACCCAACGTAGGTAAGCTTCCACTCTAGATCTGTACAAAACCAAGGAAACACCATCTCATATGTTGAAACAGAATATCATCTTACAAGAATGCATTAATGACCAGCAAACACTGATATTGACGAGCACATAAACTGAAAAACCAGTTAATAACAGCCAAACTTCTAACTTCTAAGTGTGCATTTATATAATTATACTGCAGAAGATTAAGCAACAAAAATTTAGAAGAATAATTTCTGTCATAATCAAGAACCCCTTACTGCCAAAAACCAATGTGCGAAACCAATGATGTACAGAGCCAAAGGTCAAAACCTAACACCTCCAAGATATGCGGACCAAAAACACTGTTCACAGAATGACATCTCACAAGCTGCCTAGACTACAATCAATTTGACAGAGAGCAGACAAGGTAAGCCTCCTAATTACGTAAACTACAATGTTCAATACGAACACTTACAGAAATGGATCCAAAATCTAAGCCAACGAGAGTATGAAGCTCGAGATTTATCTTGTTTTGGCTTCTATCCTCGCACAAAGCTTTGTTATATAACTCAAACATATGCAAGCATATCATAACACAGTGAAGTTGATAGCTACCGAATCATAGTATTAAAAACCCCAAATGTTGAAATTAGTAGCACGATTCAAATACATAAAGACCGCAAAAATCGAAATCGAAGGATAGAAGATTGGGGTAAGTAAAGGTACCGTCTTTGAGAGAGGTCAAGCACTCATACGAAATCTCGAACTGGAAAGGATTAACAAACGGCGCTGGATTGTCTAAGACTGTGACGTTAGTGATATTGATGGAGCTCATTATGAAATAAAGAAATTTTGACTCAGTTTGAAACCCTAGATTCTAGAAATTTCATAGAAATCTGGGTAAGAGCTCGTTTTAAAATACAAAATAAGAGCGGATCTAATTCAAGAGGAACCGCCGAAATCGAAAAATTAGGGTTCTCGATTTTGTCAGAAGAAAGATAGAAAAGGAACGAAAAGTGAGATCACCGGCACGAGTAGAATGGTGGTCAGACGAATCGTAGAATCGGAGGTTCCAGCTTGAGGTGTTTTTTAAACCGGTCACCGTTAGGCAAGCGACCGGCAATTACCGGTTAACTTATTTGGCGGGAGAACCTTAAAACCGAGTTCTAAGAATTGAAATGGCCCAATTGAAATCAATATTATTCCTCAAAAAATATGTAGTAATAATAATAAGGGTGATTTGCTAGATTATAGCGGAATTAAGTGGTAATTATTGAAATATAGCAAATGTTTGTAAATTGGTAGAATAGTTTTTTTTAATTGAATATATACTATTTTGCCCTTTCTTAATGAGAAAAAAAAATAATTACGAAAATACCATTAATGAAATCAGCCACGTAAGCGATCAACTCTACCACACGAACATAGTGCAGTATAGTATAGTTAGATTTGTAGTGTAGTAGAGTTGAAGTGTGCTTGATAGACTTAGATTTCCAGCGTAATATAGTTGTAGTTTGTGATCTAATCAACTCTACCACATAGACAAAGTGCAGTATGGTAGAGTTAAAGTTCCAGCATAGTAGAGTTCAAGTATGCTAAGTAGAGTTGACATTAATGAAATTTCGTGTGTAGTAGAGTTAGATTTCTAGCGTGATAGAGGTGAAGTATGCTTGGTAGAGTTAGATTTCCAGCATAATAGAGTTGTTGTTTGTGCTCTAATCAACTCTATCACACGGATATAGTGCAGTATGGTAGAGTTAGAGTTCAGTGTAGTAGAGTTCAAGTATGCTTAGTAGAGTTGACATTAATGAGATTTTGTGTGTAGTAGAGTTAGATTTCCAGCGTGATAGAGTTGTTGTTTGTGCTCTAATCAACTCTACCACACAGACATAGTGCAGTATGGTAGAGTTAGTGTTCCAGCGTAGTAGAGTTCAAGTTTGCTTAGTAGAGTTGACATTAATGAAATTTCGTGTGTAGTAGAGTTAGATTTCCAGCGCGATATAGAGGTGAAGTGTACATGGTAGAGTTAGATTTCCAGATAATAGAGTTGATGTTTGCGCTCTAATCAACTCTACCACACAAACATAGTGCAGTATGGTAGAGTTAATTTTGAAAACCTAGCCTACTTTTGTAGTAGAGCTTAAATTACGTATTTACCCCTCAGTTATTAGCTCATCTGCCGCACATCCAACTGATTCCTCCATAAGTGATACCATTGTAGCTTTCTTAAAGCTCCTTTACTTCTTCGAAGCTCATTTGCTTTTTCTGTTTATGTTTGGATCTATGGATCAAATCATTCTGGTTTGTGGGATTTGGAGTTTTAATGAAAATCGATGGATATTTTCGGTGGACCAGTTATACGGGTGTTGGATCATAAGCATTGTTGAAGATTTAAGGCTCGATGAATTTCTGGAGATGGTTTATGCCGATTTTGGTTTGGATGAACATTGTCATGAGCTAAAACTAAGCTACATGCTAAATGTAGTCATTCATTCACTACCAGAAGATACTCCCCCTGTAAGTGTAAGTAACGATAGACAACTGCAAGTGTTTGTTTCACAATTTCATAAAGAATCAATGTGTCTATGTGTCAAAATTACCACTAGATCTCGTGTTTCATTGAGTTACCCTGAAAAAGGCCAGTGTAGATGGAGAAACGGTGACGAGAAATTCCAATGTAAGTTGGAGAACAATGATGCCTCGTATAATAGAGTTGACCCTAGGTGTAGTAGAGTTGATCTGGTGTTTAGTATAGGTGGACCAAACAATGAGCGTATACCAGAAAATGTGAAACATGAAAGTAAACATGCTGAGGGCGAGGATGTGGAATTTAGATTTGACTGTTGCAATGATATGGATGGAGCAACCTCGGATGATGAAGATTATATCAGAGTTCGTAGAAAATTGAAGGAAGAAGAGAAGAAAAACGTGTCGGAGAAAGCAACGGGGTTGGATTTGAATGCTGAGTATTTGGACATAGAAATCTCATAACTTGCATTGGTTGTTGGGCAACGATACTCATCAAAAATAGAACTCATGACCAGGCTAAAAATACTTTCTGTCTTACAGAGGTTTGACTTCGATGTTGTTGCTTCATCGAAGACAGTGTTGGATGTGAAATGTTGGGTAACAAACTGTCAGTGGAGAGTGCGAGCTTCATCTGTCGACGATGGTGGATGTTTCTTTGTGCGGAAGTATAGGGGAGAAGATAGTTGTTCTGTTACAAAGAGATCAGGTCGTGCACGACAAGCGTCAACGGAAGTCTTAGGAAGGTTATACTTGGAATTCGTAGGTGGAATTGGGGCATATGTTCTTCCTCAACACGTTGCTGATTCAATGAGCAAGCGATTTGGTCTAAAGGTACAAATGTAATTTTACGCCATGGTAGAGTTAATCTTCGTAGTAAAGTTAGATTGCAGTGCTGACGTTTAAGTAGAGTTTGTCTGACAGTGTGGTAGAGTTAAATAACAGTGTGGTAGAGGTGGATTACGTGTAGTAGAGTTAGTCTGTCGTTTGGTATAGTTAGGTAGTAAAGTGTGCTAGAGTTAAATTGCAGTTTTGGCGTTTGGTAGAGTTGGCTTGCAGTTTAGTAGATTTAGATTGCAGTGCTGACGTTTTAGTAGAGTTGGTCTGACAGTGTGGTAGAGTTAGATAACAGTGTGGTAGAGTTGGATTATGTGTAGTAGAGTTAGTCTGTCGTTTTTGGTAGAGTTAGGTTGTAGTGTGTGGTAGAGTTAGATTGTAGTTTTGACGTTTGGTAGAGCTGGCTTGCAGTGTAGTAGAGTTAGTGTGACGTATGGTAAAGTTAGTGTGACATTTAAGTCTGACGTTTATGCAGATGAAGTACTGGAAAGCACACCGTACTCTAAGCCAAGCACGAGCCCTAGTTACCGGCAGTTCGAAAAGTAGTTATGAAAAACTTACGTCGTACTTGTTTGCTATTAGAAGAGCAAATCCTGGAAATCTAACAAAGCTCGAAGTTTATGGGCAAGACAGGTTTAAGTTTCTTTTCATCGCCTTCGATGCAAGTATTAGGGGTTTTCCCTACATGAGGAAGATTGTTGTTGTCGATGGTACATTTTTGCTAGGGAAGTATAAAGGTACTCTACTAACTGCTACCATGCAAGATGGTAAATTCAACATATTTCCTGTGGCTTTTGGTGTGGTTGATACTGAGAATGACGAATCTTGGGAATGGTTTTTTAGACAGCTCAACCGTGTGATCCCTGAGGATAGAGAACTTGCCATCATATCAGATAGACACAAATTCATTGCTAAAGCCATAAAGATTGTGTACCCACTTTTTTCTCGAGGTATTTGCACCTACCACCTACGTAAGAACATTTTGTCGAAATTTAGAGTGGCGAGCCCTTTAAGTTGTTCAAAAAAGCTGCCACCGCTTTTAGGGTCGATGAATTCAATGCAATACTTGCTCAGATTCAGGCGTTAAATCCAAAGCTTCATGCCTACTTGATAAAAGCTAACGTGCGGTTGTGGAGTCGAGTTTACTTTCTCGGAAACAGTTACAATTTCACTACGTCGAACATTGCAGAATCAATAAACCATGCATTATCAGAGGCAAGAACTTTTCCCATTGTCCAGCTTATAGATGCAATAAGGTCGATGTTAACACGTTGGTTCCCAAAGCGGAAGATGAAGGTCACTCTCACGTCAACTGTTCTAACAACATCTATTGAAAAGCTCCTAAAGGTAGAGTTAGCACTCTTGTTATCTCTCCGTGGTAGAGTTAACATTACCGTTAGTAAAGTTAGTCACTTCAAAGTAGAGTTAACACTACCCTTAGTAGAGTTAGTCCCTTCATACTAGAGTTACCTCGACCTTTAGTAGAGTTAGTCCCTTTGCTGCAGAGTTAACACTGTCTTTAGTAGAGTTAACATTATATTTGTTAAAAATGACAGACAAGGGTCGATGAAGCTAGACAGTACAACGTGCAGGACATAGACGAACACCGGGCTGTTGTTACGCGATCTGAAACTTCTCATTTAGTCAACTTGAATGAGAAGACGTGTTCCTGCAAGAGGTATGTCGTCGAAAAAATTCCTTGTGTCCATGCCATTGCCGTTGCTGAGGCTTGTAGAAGACCGACAATCGAACTTACCCATCCATATTATCACACTACCTTCCTGTACAACGCATACTCTGGTAGTATCTTTCCAAGAGATGCTGCACTTCCCGAGATGCTACTCTGCTTCTCGAACATCTCAAAATCTGCAAGGGAGCCTACAATTTGTGTGGCAACCAAAAATTCCTACATTCAAAACAACTAGCAAGCCCACCATCTTCCTTTTCTCGAAAGACCACCCTCTACATCTCCCCAAGATTTCTTTCAACTCTACCCATTTTGGTCCTTCACCAACCCCTAAGCCAATATCTTCCCAAAGTTATCTGTCTGCTTCATCTTAACAATAAAGACAAGAATATGATTGACATTTCATTAGACATTACTAATGTTAGGTTGCAGATAACTTTTATATATGGTGAACCTATGCGAGGAAATAGACCTCATGTCTGGGAACGACTAACCCGGATGGGTACATCGAGATTAGGGCCGTGGATTATAAGTGGTGATTTTAATGAGATCACGGGGAATCATGAAAAGCAAGGGGGGGGGGGGGGGGGGGGGGGGGTCCACGGAGTACGAACTTCTTCCTATCTTTTAATCAGATGTTGATAAATTGTGGGATGATGGAGTTTTCAAAGATTGGTAATTCCTGGTCCTGGCGGGGGTACGTAGTAATGGTGTTGTCCGGTGTATTCTGGATAAGGCTTATGGTAATGATGATTGGCATGGCAAATTTTCGATGGGGGAAATTCATTATTTCGAAATGATAGGCTCTGATCATAGACCGATATTTGGTAAATTTAAGGAACACGATAATAGAGAACAACATTCACGGTTTTGATTTTGATAAACGATGGTTAGGGAAAACCAGGTTTTGGGATATAGTGGAACGTAGCTGGTCTAGTCCAGGAGGTTGTTCGTCTCGCGATGAGTCTTTCTCGACTAAAATTAAAACTTGTCGCCGAGAAATTTCCAACTGGCGATGGGCAAATGTTCCATCAGGGCAACAAACAATAATTGACTTGCAAAGATTGGTACATGGTTATACTGTCAGTTCAATAGTGGACTCTGTCGGGTTTGTAGATGCTAACAATAAGTTGAAAGAGGCGTACCTTGAGGAGGAGATTTATTGGAAGCAGAAAAGTAGAAATCAATCGTTAAAAGAAGGTGATGAGAATACAAAATTTTAACATGGCAAAGTTAAACAACGATGAGCACATAATAGAATAACGGGGTTAGTTGATGGTACTGGATCCTGGGTAAGTAAAAACTCAGAAATAGTCCACGCAGCAACGACATACTTCACACAACTTTTTTCGAGTAATGGGTTACTGGAGTTTCATGCTGCGGAAATTGAACCTATAATTACAGACTTCGATAATCAATTATTGATGATACCAGTAAATGAAGTAGAAGTAAAAAATGCACTATTTTTGATGAATCCTGATAAGACCCCGGGTCCGGATGGTATGACGGCCTAGTTTTATCAATTTTAATGGGAGATTGTGAAGACGGATTTTGTAACTTTGGTAAATAATTTTTTAGCGAAGGGAGAGTTTGATAAATGTTTAAATAAGACAAATATATGTCTCATTCCACAGATACCTCGACGTACTACTATGACGAAGTTCCATCCAATTAGTTTATGTGATATTAGTTATAAGATTATTTCCAAGATTTTATGTTTGCGTTTGAAACGGGTTCTTCCAAAGTTAGTTTCGGAAACGCAATCGGCTTTTGTGGCTGGGCGTCTAATCTCGGATAATATTTTGATTGCTCTAGTTATGGTCCACGCTCTGCAAACAAATAGTTCGGTGCGGGGTAGTTTTATGGCAATAAAGACAGGCATGAGTAAGGCTTATGCTAGTGTGGAATGGAATTTTGTTCAGGCTCTATTATCTAGATTAGGATTTTGTGAGAAATGGATACGGTGTATCATGTGGTGCAATACTAGTGTGGAGTATTCAGTACTGATTAATGAGGTTCCGGAGGCCAGAGTCACGCCTTACCGATGTATCATGTGATTTTTTGGGAGAAGACGATTTCTATACTTGTTCAAAACTCGAGCTCTAATACTAAAAGATGATTATGAAGCTACTGTTGTAATCTGAATACTAAGACGATCACAAGCCATAGAAGCCAATACTCCATAGCGTTGAGAGTTATCTTTCCAATATTTCAAAATATCCAAACTCTCAAACTCTATGTATCTAAAGTCGGTTCGTCTAGATAAGTTTCCAAAGAAGACTTTCCACTAACAACAACATTAGCTTTTCGAAATGCAAAAAAATCCTTAAAAAAAAGAAATGATTACTTCTTAGAATCAATAAGTAAGTAACAACATCATTCAAAAAATCAAAACAAAATATAAGAGAATTTTTTTAAAAAAAATTGTAAGTGGTGTGAGTTTGAAGATGATGTAAATGAAAATTGAAGACATAAATAACTTACATTATAATTTGTAAATTTTCCACTTTGATTTTCACCATCATTTCGAATAGTTTCTCGTGTTTCTGAGGGTATTGGTGTCGATTTTGGCTTGTTCTCATATGCTTCAAAAAGAGTTTGAAGTTTCCCACGTAAGTGCTTCAAATTCTCTTCGGCTGAACTTATGTCAAGGTTTTTGAAACAAAATTCAGCAAGCATCATTTTTAGCCTTGGATCAAACATGGAAGCCATTGCAAGAATCTCACAATATTCTTCCCAATACTTATCAAACTTTTCTTTCATCGAGATGACCATTTCTCTTATAATCTCATCAGCATTAGTCTCATGTTTTTTCAACCAGCTCTAAATCTTCCAAACTTGCATAAAGTACAAATTTGAGGTCGGATAAGTAGCACCTGAAAAAAGGCGAGTGATTTCATCAAACGGTTACAAAAAGTCACACATCATTCTCCCTCGTACCCATTCTTCGTTTGTGGGAAGAAAATTGTAATTTCTGAAATCAATGACTTTGAGATTACAAAAAGAAGATTGATACTTCAAAACCCTATTAAGCATCTTGTATGTAGAATTCCATCGAGTTGGCACATCCAGCACCAAACCAGCCTTCAATCTTATCCCAACAGTTTCCACACACTTTGCAAATAAATTCTCTTGAGACTCAGAAGCTTGAACGTATTTGATACTATCTCGGATTTTATTCACAGAATCCCCAATCACTTTCAGCCCGTCCTGCACAATGAGATTAAGAATATGTGTTAAACACCTGACATGTAAAAATTATCCCTTGCACAGTAAATCATTCCTCAAAAGCAGTTGCGACTTAGCAATGTCTAGTATTGAATCATTGTTAATAGCATTGTCTAAAGTCACTGTAAAGACTTTCTTATCAATTCCCCAATCATTCCATATCTCAAGAAGCTTCATCGCTATGTGCATACTAATATGTGGAGGAGGTAAAGCCCAAAATGCTAGAATCTTGTTCTGCAATTTCCAATCATGATCAATATAATGTGCTGTCAAACACATATACCCCCTCCTGAGTGATAGCAGTCCACAAATCAGAAGTAAAACAAACTCTTCCAGGGAGATTAACTAATTGTCTATTTAGCTTACCAGACTCGTTCTCAAAGAAGTTGTAAACATCTGCAACAGCTATGTTTCGACTAATAAATTTCACATCAGTATTCAAATACTTCCATACTGATCTAACTGTCTCATACTCAACATAAGAAAATGGAAGATCATCCTGAATAATACACTTAGCAACCATTTCACGGAAAACCATATGGTCTATCATCATAGCGCTCAATTTTGCTTCTACATTCATCATCCTTTGACCAACATCACCATCCTTAGGCTTACTCTTGGATTTCTGAATATGACGTCTATAGCAATTTGTACTATTTTTATGTGAATTATATGCATAGTCACTCTTGCAATGTATACATTGGGCTCTTTGTTCACTTTCCCCCGAACGATCAACCTTAGTAATAAGGATGAAGTCTTCCCACACTGTTGAATATTTTTTCCTCTTCTTTTCCTCTGACGGCTTTCCATTACCATCATCATCATCATCACTAGCAACATCGGGTACATCCACAATTGGAATTTTATCTTTGAGCTTTTGAGATGACCCTTCTCCATCGAACCTCTCTTGTTCATTTTCAGCATTTAGAGAATCAATAAGTTTTTGTGATTCTTTATCAACAAATCTCTTGTAAAGAGGTTGTGAGTCCTACCAATCATAATACAATTGAATATTAGTGGATAAGAAGTGATGATCACGATTATAACTATAGAACGTGATATGATTGTATAACAATATTCAACATGAACATGATATACTCAAGTGGATAGAACATTGATTTGATACAATTAATAAACTTTGAAACGTGATATGATCGCATTACAATATTAGTTATGTTGATCCAATAATCATACATATTAGACAACGTGATTTGAAAATTTGAAGTGTAATCTTAGTGGATCACAAAACGTAATAAATGAATCACAATGTAAAAACGTAAAACATAAAACAAAGAGCTAAAAAAGTGTTTACCATCACAAAATTCTTGCTTATCAGGTGATTACAACTGGTTTGATCTAATGATGAAAATAATTTTTTGTTTCTCTATATATACTTCTGGATCGCCTCTGCTTTTTGTCCTGTTGACGGCTTGACGTTAACTCTTTAAAAACAAAAATTAGGTTAAGTTTAGCAATAAACATTCTAGTTTAAACAGAGTATTTAAACTATATACGTGAAATATATACGTGAAACCAAAGTTTAAACAAACTTTGTTTACCTAGAAGGAATTTGAGATGAAGCAGATCCCTGTCGTAGATATGACCAGGAAGTCACAACTCCTATAGACTGTAAGATAATAAGTCAAGCATTCAGGGTGAAGCAGTATCGCTATTTATTCTATATTGATTTAGGGTTACTTTATCTTCAAGCTGAAAGACACATGAGAGTATTCTTGACCATCTAGGCTTACCTTGTTAGCATATTTTCACTCTTAAACCGCTTGTACTCTGTTAATATGTCATATTCCTGGACATGGCAAGCAAGAAAACTATGAACCTGCTTTTCTTCTTCCTGATGCAAGCATGATCCTGCAACCAAGATATGATCAATCCTTGAACCGTAGTTAAATTGTTCAGCTCCAGAACTTAAGGACCAACATGTGAATGCATCGTTCTTGTCAGAAATCCATCAAGAAGCAATCAGTGATAAAAGTTCAAAGAATGTAATCACATAATAAAGATAAATATGGATGGTTCCCTTAATAAACACAAACGAGGTTAAAAAAGAACTTTACCTCTAAGGGTGTTTTGATCTGAAAACATCAGAGAATGCGCCTCCGTGCTCAACCAACAAAGATCTAAACCATTTCCTAAACCTGCTTTTTTGTTTTTATAGGCATGAAAAATGAGAAATCAGATAGAAAAGATAGTCTTGAGTAAAGCAAACTGATTTAAGATCATGAATGTCAGTATTTACATACTCGTTTTTCTCGAAATCAGGTCTAGCTTCACATCGATCCACAACAAAAGGAGCAATGTTGAGATCCCCAACAACAATACCCTTATTCCTTGACGCAAAAGACCCTCCCATCTTCTCTACAAGAACAAAGAAACAGTTAACCTGATAATATTATAAGCCGAGGTACCTTATCAATATGAGCCTATAAACCTACCTCTAATATTCTATAAAATTGATGCTTAAACTCGATCCTCTCAGCATCATCAGCTACGGCTCGAGGTCCATAGATATTGAAAACAACTAAAAAAACACATAGATATACAAGTAAGGAAAAGTTTATTTACACAAAAAGAAATTAACCACCAAATAAAAAGAAAAAGAAAAAGGGAGTTTTGAGTCATACCAAAGTGGTTGTGATCAGTTTTAACGCACCTTCCTTCTTTGTCAATCTTAAGAACTCTTCTTTCTCATATTGCTCAAACCCTTCAGCTATAGCAGACGTATCATCCTTTCCACCTCGTGAATTACTGTTTACAAGACCCGTGATACCTCCTTCTGCAGCAATGTGCAAAGCAATGTCACAGCTTAAAGATGTTGACTTTACTTTGCAAAATGTTGCAACACCTGCGATAACAAGAACATAAGAACTTCAACAATTTCCTCTTTTCTCAAAAATCCAATGAAGACATAAGCTTGGTGCTTACTAGAATAGCCAGTACCACCTTTCTCACAAGTGCGAGTGCAAAAGAAAACGATTCATAGCCATCAACTATTGCTAAATTCACTGATAATTCATGCCTTCTAAGTTTCGTCTCCTAAATTTAAACCTGGAATAAAAGTATTACGAATTCATCAACGAAATCAAACTAAAGGATTGAAATTTTAAATAATCTAATGGACATTGAAATATAAGACCTGGAAGCAAATGATATCATCATCGAACGAATCGAGAAGTTTGAGAAGAGAATGAAACTGCGAATAATGTCTTTTGAATGTTTAATATATAATGGTATATCAATCACATTGAATTTTTCATATGTTTAATGCACTAGTTGAGATTGGTTATGATATAAAATGTAGCAGGAAGAACCAGAAAAAGGGTACCAAATATTTTACCATTCGTAATAGGTCAATAATGTTGTCACGGCTTTAATAATTAGAGCACAATAGTACTGATATGAAAACATATTTTACAACAAAAGAATAATGCTACAATACTATATACAATAACATTATTTGACAACAATGCAATAAAACTAAAGTAAGATGTATAGTAGCGTATAACAAATGTAATTAAATATAACTTAATAGTGAATAGAACCGATATACTAACCAAGAAATAAAGTTAAGGAGATCAACAAGGCAAAAGGTAACTCTGAAGTACTTAGATGACTATATACTTCTGGCCGAATCGGAAGTAGAAAGATTATTGGTGGTAATCAATGAGGAACCTTGGAACTTTGAAGAGGCAAAAAACGATGAGCTGTGGATAGAAACTTGTGATGCTGAAATTTCTTAGTTTTTGAAAAACAAGAATTATAATCTTGTTTATATTCCAACTGATGTAAAATCAATTGGAATTGAAGTGGATTGTTAAGATTAAAAAGAATTCAAATTAAACAAGGCACTCCATAGAGCTTTCAACAGCACATTGAATCAGATTCTAAAAGAGTTCGTAAAATGCACAAAAGAATCCTCATTGTACTGAAAACAAGAGAAAGAACACATTTTTCTTGTGGTTGTGTATGATGATGATTTACTTGTTGCAAGCTCTAACTTGGAAAATTAACTTATGACCTTGGGATTGAGGTAATACAAAAGAAAGTTTTATAATCTTCAAGCAAGAAAGATATGCAAAGAAAACCCTAAAAGAAGTGAAGATGAATGATTGCAATGTGGTTCATATACCAATGAACTCATGATTAAAGTTATCAAAGGCTCAAGAGGATAACGGTATCAATGCCAAGGAGTATAGAAAGGTCATAGGATGTTTACAATATCTACTTCAAACTTGACCAGATTTGTCTTATAATGTTGGTATTTTAAGTAGCTATATGCAAGACCCAAAGGAGTCACATATAGCAGCTTTAAAGCAAATCTAAAGGTACTTAAAAGGAACTCTATACCATGCTCTTATATACGAATAATGAAGCAACAAAAGATTTGAAGGGTTTAGTGATAACCACTACAATGTGGATATTGATGATGGAAAGAGTACAAGTGGTCACAAGTTCTACTTTAATGGTTATCTGATTTCTCGGTGTTCTCAAAAGCAAGAGATAGTTGCTTTATCTTTGTCTGAAGCATAATTTCTGGCAGCAACGGAAGCAGCCAAACAAGCAATATGGCTACAAGAACTATTTGAATAAATTACGGCAAAGAAGGACAACAAAGTGACAGTTTTTGTTGATAACAAATGTGCAATTTCCTTAACCAACAACTAAGTTTTCCATAGTCGAAACAAGCATTTACACAAGAGATATCATCTCATTTGAGAATGAGATGATCGAGGTTGAACATGTTCACGGTTAAAGGGAAAAGGCCAATATCATAACCAATGTATTAGGAAGATTAGAGTTCAAAGAAATGAGAGATTTCATTGCAGTTCAAAGTGTGTCAAAAGAAGAGCTCAAGTTTAAAGGGGAGAATGCTAAGATACGCTTGAAAACTAAAGATTGAAGAGCAAGCTATTGATAGATAAGATTAAGTTGTTACGTTTTACGAGTTATCTAAGATATATGTGTTTCCTATTAGAATTGGGATTAATCGTATCTATATAAAGAGATGTCTAATATGTGGCATAACTTGTGATATTAAGAGATTTGAAAGTTTGGTTTTGACTAAGTTTACAAGGAAGTATATTTATAATTCTTTTTCTTTACAAGTTTTAATTAAATAGCGATAACAAAAGGATCCATTCCACTAGTAGCGTAGATCAGGAGTTGGATTAGAACATCTAAGTTTAGAAGCTCTTTATTAAGATTTTCTTAAATAAGAAAAATTTTGAACTCCATCCAAATTTTTTTTGGGATTAAATGTCTAAAACATGCGAAGGAGTTTCTAAATTTTGAAAATTGCCATTAAATTATTATCCTCAAAAACTGCTACTTTCAATGGCATTACATTTTGACGAAAATACCCTCCTTTGCTTAGCATTAATTGGTGGGAACAAACTTTAAAGAATGGGAGTGGAGAGAGAAGTGTGGAGCACAGACAAAAGGAGAGGAAAGAAAAGAATTTGAAGAAAGAGGAGCATAAAGAGAAAACTAATGGTCAATCAAGTTCCGACACATGCAAGTCCTAATGTTACTACATAAACACAAATTCATAGACATGTACATGAGTTCATAGACATAGACATGAAATTTTACACTAATTTGTTGAATAAAGACATGAACATAAGTATATAAACATAAAGATGAGTTTATAAACATAAACATGAATTCAATTGCATACTAATTTGTTGAATAAATTAAAAGTAACATGGACATACACATAAATAAGAGCATAATAAGAACACATACACTGAAAGACGAAAACATAGATGAGAATACGATAAGAATACGTAGACTTTAATACACAGACGTACATGAGAACTCGATGAAGACATGAACATAAACATGCATATTTGTGGAAAGAGAGAGAAAATGAGAGGGTATTTTTGTCTTTTCAAAAAATTCAAAGTGACATGACACACAATTTTTAGTCAAAGGGGCATTTTTCACAATTGAAAACTCATTGATGGCATAATTCAGAAATTTTTATTTTATTTTTATTTTTATTGGTTCTTATGTTATGCCACTAGTCTACTATACCACTTATATTTAATTGAAAGATTCAATTCATTATCTAAAAAATCATAGCTGGAAGTTTAATAATGAAAACATTTGTTGTGCCAAAAAAATTCAACATAAAAGCCTTTGAATTAAAAACAACTTTGAACATACACGTGTAATTATCTCTAGTTTAGGCGAACGAGAAAGACAATAGAAAGTGATCGGAACTTCAGAATTGTGTTCGGTGTGGGGTGCAAGAAGAGACTCGGGATCACATTTTCTTTGGTTACCCCTATTGTTTCGCAGTCTGGCAGGGTCAGAAGCTTACAACTGTTTGACGTATATTTAAGTAGTTTGAGGTTATTGGATGTGATTGGTAACCATCAACCTCAAACGAAATCATCAAAACGGTTAACTGAAAAGGTTCTTAGCATAAGGCGGAAGAAACATGCATTTGATTGTAATTTTCTTACTATTGTTGCGTATATAGCAAATAAGTAATTATTTAGAATGCTATGTTCAGGCTCTGCAAATTAGGAGTGACCATACATTAGCATATTAAAGTTTTGCGTTCAAATTAGACATTCATAAAGTGATATAGTGGCCTTATTTTACATGGTTCGAACTGTCATATTTTGTCCAAAAATTCAAATCAGTCCAATTCCAGCAAAAGAAAAAAATAAAAATATATTTGTTGTAAAAATGTATTTCTAGTGAGTTCACATTATATTATTTTGCTAGTTCAGTACCGAAATTTTCTTTAATCAAATAATATTTATGTTCTATTTTCTATCTAAATTTGATTTTGGAGATTTTTGTTTGTCTAAAATTATAGATCAGTTTTATCAATTCAATTGTTGGAAAAACATTTAGACTACAAGTAACACAATTTTTTAAGTCAAATAAGTAACATAGTATTCAATATATATTTTTATTGAGCATCAGTTGATACACTATATGTCTAAAAAAACTAAACATAGAATCAAATCGTACTTTCTCGTAATAGTTAAATTTAATAATGTAAACAACAAGTTGTTTACATTGGGTCCATAGCTCAGTGGTAGAGCAATTGACTGCAGATCAATAGGTCACCGGTTCGAACCCGGTTGGGCCCTTTCCTATTGTTTTTTTATGATATTCATAATATTTTTGTTAATCCAAATTATCCGAGTTATACAAAATGTATTTCATTGTCATTTGTAAAAAAATAAATTATTTGTGTATAATTCTTATTATAGTATACTTTCATTTATAGTTACCTAATTTTATAATCCAGTAAACATTTGACATTCCAATTGTCTTACTGAAAGATTACATGTGACACGAACCAACCTTGTTTTAATGTGCAACCTTGTTTTAGTTATGCTATTTGTTGGAATTGAAGTTGTAATGTCTCGGCCATACTTTGATATGCTTGTAGTTTCAGATTAAATTGTCTAATGAAATATATTTGACAAAAAAATATAACTGTCAAATACTCTAAAAAAATGGACCCTTTTTAAAAAATCTAAACTTTTATTACTAGGGCCATAAGTTTTTAAAATTACATATTTTTTTTGGTTAATAATTGGATCGATAAACCTAATCCACAGTCTATAACTTTTTTTTTAATTATTACATGAGGTAAAGGTCAAACTCTGACGTTAAATTCATATGATAAATCATCCTAACAATCCTAACAATCTAATTGAAAGAATTTCGGACTATTTTCAAAAATTAATATACGGTCTGGTTTCTTTAGACGCCAACCTCAATTGTAGATGAGTGATGCTTCAATTCTTCTTTGATTTCGTGTTGTCGCTAGCTCAAGTTTTTCCTTTTGGCCTTGCGTATGTTTTTAGTATCTTTTGTCTTCTTGTTCACTACAAGAAAAAAGGTCATTTGCTAGGGAGATTTGAGACACCAAAATGGTGTCGCAAAAATGCTATGCCATTGCGACACCCATGCGAGGCCAAAGTGGGCATCACAATGGCCTAGCAAACTTGCGATGCCGAAAAAACATCGCAAGTTTGCGACGTCATTGCGAGTCGTTTGCGACACTTATGCGAGGCCTGTACAAATGTCGCAAACCCATTGCAAACTTGCGACGTTTTCGCGAGACATGTTCTCCATCGCAGGTTTGCTAGATATTTGCGTGGTTTCTGCGTGTGCATTTAGCGACATCGCAAATCCTTAGCAAACCTTTTGAATTTTCCTATAAATATCCCCACATGATATTGTTTATTTACACAAACAATAATTAATAAGAGAGATAATCTAGAGAGAGAAATTTGTGTGTGCAAAAAAATTTAAATAAATTACGATTCGGGAAATAATGACGTCGGAACATGAAGTGTTCACTTTACGACGATGGATGTATAACAGAAGGGATATGGAGACTGGAGAAGTGACGAAGGAGTTCCGAGATGGGTTGCGGGCATTTATAAATCAGGCGGCAAATAACCCACATACTCCAAATGATGGTAACATTTTTTGTCCATGTTTAAAGTGCGGGAACAAGAAATATTTGAATATCGATATGGTAAAAAGACACGTTTATCATAGAGGATTTACTCCAAACTATTATGTATGGTTTTCGCATGGGGAATGATATAGTATGGGTGGTGAAAGTAGTAATATGGGTGCTCGTGGTAATGATCTAGGGAGTCAAGAATATGCTAATAACAACTATGGTGGTAGTATGTTTGAAAACTACGCTCATCTACAAGGAAATATGTCACATGATATGGTTACAGATGCATATCATGGGTATTTTCCTGGTGTTGTTGAAAATATTACGGAAGAACCTAACCCGGAAGCAAAACAATTTTATGATATGCTAGATGCTGCTAATCAACCCATCTATGAGGGATGTAGAGATGGTTTATCTAAACTATCATTAGCATCTAGGCTAATGTCTATTAAAAGTGAAGGAAACATAAGCGAGAGAAGTATGAATCAAATTGCTGATTTGCTTAAAGAGTATTTGCCGGAAGATAATAATTCTGCTGCAAGTTATTATGAAATGCAGAAAGTGGTTGCGGGTCTAGGATTACCATCTGAAATGATAGATGTTTGTAGTGAAAATTGCATGATTTTTTGGAAAGATGATGATAAGCTGCAGGAATGCCGTTTTTGTGGAAAGCCAAGATACCGTGCAACGAACGGAAGGACGTGTATCCCGTACAAACGTATGTGATACCTTCCAATCACTGATAAACTGAAACGATTATATCAATCGGAGAGAACCGCATCTGCAATGAGATGGCATGATGAACATAAAGTAAAAGATGGGGAGGTTACACATCCTTCAGATGCAAAGGCGTGGAAACATTTTCAAGCGGTGCATTCTGACTTTGCTAAAGAGTCAAGGAATGTATATCTAGGTTTATGCACTGATGGATTTAGCCCATTGGGTTTATCCGGTAGACAATATTCTCTATGGCCTGTCATATTGACACCGTATAATCTTCCACCGGATATGTGCATGAGAAGAGAATTTTTGTTTATGGTTATTCTAGTGGCAGGTCCTAGTCATCCGAAGCGTTCCCTCGATGTGTTCTTGCAACCTCTGATACACGAGCTTAAGCAGTTATGGTATAGGGGTATATGCACATTCGATTACGCGCAGAAGCAGAATTTCAACATGCGCGCTGTTTTGTTGTGGACAATAAGTGACTTCCTGGCGTATGGTATGTTATCAGGATGGACGACCCATGGAAGGCTATCTTATCCATATTGTATGGGTTGGTCAGATGCATTTCAATTAAAGCATGGGAAGAAATCATGTTGGTTTGACTGTCATAGGCGGTTTTTGTCCATGCATCATCCATATAGAAGGAACAAGAAATTGTTCAAGAAAAATAAGGTTGTGCGTGTTCCTCCACCAACATACATGTCAGGCAGTGAAGTATTGGAGCAAATAGATCATTATGGTGCTCATGAAACATGTGAACGTGGGGGAAATTGGCACGTTGTAGGAAACATGCCTGACGGATACGGTGAATCTCATAATTGGCACAAGAAGAGTATCTTTTGGGAAGTCCCGTATTGGAAAGATCACTTGCTACGACACAATCTTGATCCGATGCACATTGTTAAAAACTTTTTTGACAACGTGATGAATACGATTTTAAATGTACAGGGCAAAAGTAAAGATAATTTGAAAGCTAGGTTGGACTTGGCCGAAATTTGTGCAAGACCCGAACTACATATCACAACGGATGGAAAACAACCAATTCCGATATTCCGTATGTCAGGAGAAGCTAAACAAGCGTTGTTTAGTTGGATTTCTTCAGATGTCAAGTTTCCGGATGGCTACGTGTCTAAATTTTCAAGGTGTATAGAGCAAGGGAAAAAAATATCTGGTATGAAGAGTCACGATTGTCATGTATTCATGCAGCGACTTCTTCCTTTCGCATTACTTGAGCTGCTTCCAACTATCATCCATGAATCAATCGCCGGTAAATGATTCTATTGATTTGATTTGTTTAATTTTTCTTAGTATTACATTGATTGGCTATTAATAATAATTTTATTACATTTAGGGATCGGTGCATTTTTTAGGGATCTTTGTACCCAAACACTAACATTGGATGGCATTGCTCAATTAGAAAGTAACATTCCATTGTTGCTTTGTAATTTGGAAAAGATCTTTCCTCCTGCATTTTTTGACGTGATGGAACATCTCCCAATCCACCTACCACACGA
Source organism: Lepidium sativum (assembly GCA_023374145.1). NCBI lineage: Eukaryota > Viridiplantae > Streptophyta > Magnoliopsida > Brassicales > Brassicaceae > Lepidium > Lepidium sativum. Next base: position 39,206 of record JAKUCM010000475.1, read on the forward strand.
AGCTGCCATCGGTGGGCCCGTACAATTTAGATAGATGTACCCGTTCGAGAGATTCATGGGCCATCTTAAAAGGAAAGTTAAAAACCAACGACGTCATTGCAAAGTTGCAGGAATTTACTCAAGAGGGCGGTGATGAGAGCTCAGCATCTGGGGGATTATCTACAGCGCAAAAGAACCAGATCTACTCCGAGGTAAACTACATTTTAAATTTTTTTTCTTACTTATATTTTTGCTAAATTAAACTAACTTAATATTGTTATTCTTTTATTAGATCGCTCCCCGTAAAAAAGGGAGAATATTTGGAACAGGTTCTCTTGGGTCCAGGATTGAGCAGTGTATCTCACCAGAAGGATTCTCCCAGTCATCTGCGGCAACCAGTGACCTGCGGCAAATTGTCGACCGTCAGACCCAAGAGTTGGATCGGACAAACACCGAGCTTGCCAAAGCTAAGAAGAAGATCACGACCTATGATCGTTTGTGGTCTATACTCGCCAAGAAGGATCCAGAGCTAGCTGATGCATTTGCCAAAATCAACGCTGCAGACGAAGACACCGGATCCGGGTCGGGAAATTTAGACCGCTCACAAGATTTCTGATTTATCAAAAACATTTTGTAATTTATTTTATTTAAAAATATTTTTAATTTGAAAAAAACTTTTTTAATTTTAATTTATTATTTAAAATATTTAAAATATTATTTATTTATTTTTAATAAATTATAAAGGCGTCGCAAAGAAGTCGCAGGACGGGTTATCGCAAAAGACTCGCAGGACGCGCCCTTGCAACAGAGTCGCAGGTCGAGCTCCCGCAAGGGTGTCGCAGTCTTTGCTAGGCCGTTGCGACACGCTGTTATGCTAGCCTTTTGCGACGTTTTCTTTCCCTCGCAAGGCTTGCGACGTCTATGCTACGAATCTATGTTTGCAACATGCAAATTGCGACATTTATGTTGCCATCGCAAGGACGTTTCTTTTCGCCTATTGCGACAGCCTTGCAACGCCTTTTACCATCGCAAAAGGCGTGTTTTCTTGTAGTGGTTCCTAACTTGTATTTTTGTCATCTTTTAACACATTCATTCTCTTTCAATAGAAAAAATCCTCTCACGAAGAAAAAAAAGCACTGGTCTGGTTTTATTATTATACTTATCATGTTGGATTCCAGATATAATATTTCCAATTCATAAAAAAGCTACAAATATTTACCAAGTGGCCACGAAATTGCAAAAATAAAAATTATGACTAACCACCACATCTCTTTTTATGTAGTCGAAACATGAACTTCATACGTTTCAAAATTTGGGTATTATATAAATATTAGTTGTTAAATGTATTGACACAAACATAGCAAATTTGGAAGCACTTCAGTATTGACTGGAGACCATAATTAGGTGCATGTGTATTATTTTGAGCGGCTTGTTTTTCGAACTGACAAATTGGTAACTTTCCTAATGCCAAAGCGTAAGATTGACGTAAACTTTCTCTGGCTTCAAAAGATATTAAATCTTTTCTTTTTGTAAAACAATTTATTTTTTCGAAAATAAATATTTTTGTGATTTTTACCTTAAGATTTTAGAAATTTTTGTTTCCTTCAACTTAATATATGTAAACAAAACTTGAATCACTTATAAACTATTTTTTTATGATTACTTGGTGGAGAATACCAAGTATACTATCAAAAAAGAAAACGGAGATATTAAAAGTTGTAGAGAAATATTTTGACTATTAGAATGATGACTCTAGTTCGATGGAAGAAATCAGAGAATATCGGTTAGCCTAGAAAGGCTTACAAAAATTTTTAAAAAAACGATTTTGAAAATAGATAAACATAAATTAGTTGTGTAAAAAGGGCGATCACAATACAAAAAGTTTTCATGCAAAAACAAATCAAAGGCAGGCAAAAGATCAGATTGTTGGTGTGATAGATAATACTGATACTTGGATGACTAAAGATGATGAGTGTGTGGTTTACTATTTTAGAGATTTATTCATATATATTGGGTTCTATATTAGAGTTCAGACCCATTAGTCCGTATAATATTAGCTATAAAATTATAACAAAAATTATGTGTCATTAAATGTTGTGATGCCATCTCTTTCGGAAAAACAATCAACTTTTGTTCAAATCATATTTTGATTACCCATAATATATTACATGTCTGATGAACAAATAGATTGGTCAAAAACAACTTATGATAATTATAATAGATATAAGTAAGACGTAGTATGAGAGAGTAAAATTGTGTAAAAGAGTATTTTAGAAATTTTAGGTTCACATAACGATGAATTAGTTATTTTGATGTGGTGTAGTATGTGGTATTAATAAATAGTCGGCCTCAAGGAAGAGTCTTTTTTCTGAAAGATGTATTCTGCAAAGAGATCCTTTACTCCATTATATCTTTATCATTTGCACATAAGTGTTCGTAGCTATTCTAAAGAAAGCGGGATCACATAAATTGCTTAATTCGAGTACGTCACAAAGGGAAAACAATTGCAAAGTAGATTATGAGAAAACAACAAACACAAACATAAAATATTTGGCCAATTATTCTTAATTTTGTAGTTAAGATGATTAAGCTAATGAATTTTGGTATTAGTGGTTCGATGATTCTGGGTGGAGGATTTGAGTTTATCTTTTTGTCTTGCGATTCCTTTGATACACATAGATTCTGAGTTTCACTGGTTCATAGGGAGATCTTCATTGTTTGGCAATTTAAATTATTCCCCATATTACAGTTTCACAGGAATTTGTATTCTCTTGTTCGAGATACAATTATTTATGGTATGTTCGAGGATTGTCTATTTGTAATCGTGAGGTTAGGTTGGTCAATTTATTCTTGGATTTTTTGGTCTTGTTCTGATTAGGTTGGTTTTGATGATTGTTCTTGGCTAAGGTTTGGTGATTTGAGCTCATTTATTACGCATGGTTTTCCTTTACGGCATATCAATTTGATTCTTCTTTGGTCGGAAGAGAATTCATATGTTCGATGGTCTGAGGTGTTCAAAAAAAATCAAATTTGTTTTTAGTTCCATATTTTTAGGGATTTTATTTTAATTACCAGAGATATTGGTGTATTTGAAATTATGAGCTTTGCTTGAGTCTTCGCTCTGTTACCGATACCTGAGGGGATTTGTTACAAAGGTAGCCTATTTAGAGTATCATGCTTCTTCATTGATTTTTCTATCGGTTATTTCTCTTAAATCATCTTCATTTTTCTTTTTTCTTTTTGACTTTGATGATTCACGGCTCTTTTTGACTATGTCGCAATTAGCTTTAGGGGTTAAACTAACTGCTGGAAAACAATCTCCTATCAAATTTCCTTACTTTGATAATTCGAAGATTATCAAAGGTATGAACGCTTGCATATTGGTCGTTGTTTCAATCCGGAATGTGCCACAATTGTTGATGATGCTTCCAAAATTTTGGAGAATGGATAAGCGTGTGAGAGGTCTTGATTTAGGGTTTGGCAAATTCCAGTTCAACTTTGAAAGAGAAGAAGACCTTGTGACTATTTTGAAATTATGTCCATTCTATTTTGATAAATGGATGGTTACACTTGCTAGATGGAAGCCCGTTTTTGATGTGAATTTTCCCTCAGCCTTTACTTTCTGGATTGGGGTTTTGGGCCTTCTGGGTAGTATCATGCTCTTATCACATTTCAGGCCATTGATGAAGCACTTGGTTATGTCCATGAGATAGATATGGATTTTGAGAGGGTTAAAGTGGAGATTGATGGCTTACATCCATTGGTTTTAACAGAATAGTGGAGTTTAGTGGTAATGTACAAGTTCCAATGGTGTTGAGTATGGTAGGTTGCTAGAATTTGGTGGTGTGTGTCAAAGTTTATGCCATGATTATTTTATATGTCCTTTGATGGTAAAAAAAGATGCGGATCCTGATGTTAATAGTGACCAAGGTGTGAATGGTGATAAACTATGATGATGGAGGTGTGTATGTGGGTCAGGATAGGGTCCAAGGAGGTGCAGGTGGTCGACTTTGTATGGCTTCTAGGCATTCATCATCAGCCAGTTCAGTCTAAGCCTTCAGGTATGACTAGTTATGTCTTAAGGTTGGCTTGGTTGATACTTCATTTGCTATGGACAAGGTAGTTACTTCAACTGTGATTACACCGGTCATGGAATCTGTTCACGATGGCTTTGTTACAACAACATCTCAGACTCGACGCAAGCTTTTTTGAGCTTGATGATGTCGGTGTTTTTAAGTGGGACTACATGATGATGAATGTTGCTGTTCCGGGTCTTGGATCTGTGAATGTTGATGAGTTGGTTGGTGAGAATGACTCTGAAGGAACATAATGGAAATCTAGTTCGAATATGATTTTTGAGAAAGGGGATGGTGAGGTGGATATGAAAGAACTTGTGGAGGAAGAGTGTTCTAAAGTGAAGGTTCTTTGTGGCTCAACTAAGAAGAGTAAAGCTTCAAAGGTTAAAGATTTTCGTGGGTCGAGTTCTAAGAAGCGTCAAGTAGAAGATTTTCTTTCTCCTAAATGCAACGGTACACAGTCTGAGGCTTGGGGTAATGTGGTGGTTGTTGTCGTAAGTGAAGGCGTGAGTGATGCTACGCATGTTGCTTAGCTTTCTTTCCTTATTAATTTTTAATGATTAAGTATCTTAGTTGGAATTGTCATGGTATTGAGAATTTTGTTTCTTTGGGTTTTTTAAAGGATATTATTGGAAGAAATAAACCAGATTTCATTTTTTGGAGTGAAACAAAAAAAAAGGAATTGTATTTCGATGATTTAGTAATAAATTTGGGTTATGTTAATTTTACTTTTGTGGAACCGATCGGTACAAGTGGTGGTTTTGCATTAATTTTTTCTAATGCTTCTCCTATTACGTTATAATTTAAAACAAAAACATGATAGATGTTTCTTTCTTAGTAGAAGGTTTGCAGTGCTTTGTTACTTTAGTTTATGGAGATCCAAATCAAATACATCGAGCAGATGTATGAGAATGTTTAACACGTATTAGTTTAGCTCGTGATAGTCCATGATTAATGGTTGGAGATTTTAATGAATTATCCGGGAATCATGAGAAGTCAGAAGGTCATCAGCGTAATGTTGTTTTCTTATTCCCTTTAAAGTTATGCTTCCAATTTGCGGTATGGTAGAATTTCAATGTTTAGGGAATTCTTGGTCTTGGCGAGATATGCGTCAATCAGGTCTTGGTTGATGTAAATTGGACAAAGCTTTTGGTAACTCAGATTGGCACTCTATGTTCCCTACATAAGCAACACAATATTTGACGATGATAGGATCTGATCATCGTCCAATTTTAACAGGCCCTCAGGGTTCTTATGTTAAGAAACGCTCTGGTTTTTGTGTTTGATAAAAGATGGTAAGGTAAACTGGGTCTCTTTGAGACTATTAAAACTGGTTGGTTTACATATTCTCTTCATTAAAGAGTAATTTTTCGACTCAGATAGCAAATTGTAGATGTGAACTTTCACGGTGGTGGTCACTTAGGGTGGAGGCAGTCCATTGTTTTAAAGAGGCTTATTCTTCGTGAGGGCCTATTAATTTTAAGGATTCTCTTATTGGTATTTTACCACGGGTTTTCGAGGATTGAAATATAGCGCTACTGGCCGTTATTTTGAAGGATGAAGTACGGTGGGCTTTGTTTTTGATGGACCCCATAAAAGCTCCAGTTCCGGATGGCATGACATTGTTTTTTCAACGTGCTTGGGAGGTCATCAAAACAGATCTTGTTTGGTTGGTTAATGATTTTTTATTGACTAGGGTGTTTGATCGAGCTCTTAATCTTACTAATATTTGTTTGATTCCTAAAGTTGGTGAGTGACTCGACATACTGATTTTAGACCGATTAGTTTATGCAATGTTGGTTAAAAGATAAATTTGAAGGTTTTTTGTTTGCGGTTAAAGAAGATTTTGCCATACTTAGTTTGAGAGATTTAATCAGGTTTTCTATCGGGGCGGGTTATTTCTAATAACTTTCTCATTGCTCTAGATATGTTTCATGCTATCCAGAGTAATCGAGTTGTCCAGGGTAAATTCATGGTTGTTAAAACAAAGATGAGTAAAACCTATGACCGTGTAAAATGGGATTTTTTTGGAAGAGCATCTTCTTCGGTTAGGTTTTCATGAACATTGGATTTCATGTTATGTATTGTCTTCGTTCGGTAGGTTTCTCATTGCTTATCAATGGGTAGCCTTATGGTTGTATTTGTGCACAATGTGTTCTACGCCATGATGATCCTATATCCCCTTATTTTTTTATCTTTTGTACTCAAGTTTTGATGTCTTTATTGCGTCAAACAGAATATGCTAAGCACATCTCTTGTATTGTTATTGCTCGTCAGAGCCCTTCAATTTCTTTTGCAGATGACATTTTGTTTTTTTTGTAAGGCTAATGTGGATGAGGCATCGATAAATTTATGGATTTTAAAGGACTATGAGAGCCTTTTAGGTCAGCATATAAACTGTAGAAAATCATCAATTCAGTTTGGTAACCAGGTTCATGTTTCGAAATTGGAGGTGCAATGAATTTTAGGTATTTATCAATTAGGCGGTATGGGTTCTTATTTAGGTTTATCTGAAGGCATTGAAGGTCTTAAAACAAAGGGTTTTGCTTTTTTTAGGGATAAAATTAAGGCTCAAATTAACTTTTGGTCTTCTACGTTTCTGTCTTGTGGTGGTAAGGAAGGTTTGATTAAATCTGTTATTTCTGCTTTGCCAAGTTATATTATGTCATGTTTAAGGCTACCAAAGGTTCTTACAACTAAAACCACTGCTACAATTTCAATTTTTTTGTGGAGGACCAGTAAGACATCAAAAGGTATTCATTGGGCCTCATGGGATAAGTTATGTAAATCAAAATATGAGAGAAGTTTGGGTTTTAGAACTTCAAAGGAATTTAATACGGTTTTATTGGCTAAACAGCTATGGCAGCTTATTGAATTTACTGCATCTTTATTTCCTAGAGTGTTTCATGGCTGTTATTTTCACAATTCTAATCCTTTGGTTCCTCTGCTGGTATACTCGCCTTCGTATGGATTGCAGCGTATTATTTCGGCAAGATCTTTGGTTAGCAAGGGTCTCATTATGCAGGTGGGTAATGATGCGTCCATTTCAGTTTGGAAACATCTTTAGGTTCAAGATGTAGTCCCTCGGCCTGCCTCTGGCCCTGGATTTTTATTTTTTCTGGAGCTAATTGTGGATCATTTCATTGATCAAACAACGAATAGTTGGCGGTTTGCATTGGTTCGACAATTGTTGTCTTCCCATGATGTGAGTATTGTTCTAGATATTCCTATTTTGTGAAAGGGTCAAAAGGATTGGTTTGGTTGGCATTTTACTAAATTTGGGCGTTACAAAGTTAAATCAGGCTATTGGGTTGAGGAACATCTCACAATCGGATAATTATCATTTTGGTCCAAATATAGAGCCTTTACAGCGAATGGTTTGGGAGGTGAAGTGCTCGTCTAAGCTCAAACATTTTATGTGACAGGCTCTCTCTGGTCATATAACAATGCGGTCTAATCTTGTCCATCATCATATTTTATTGGATGATTCTTGTAGTCGATGTGGTGCTGAGTCGGAAACTATCATTTATATTCTGTTAAAATGTTCTCCAGCTCTACAAACTTGGGCTTTATCTACAATTCCTTCTATGGTAGATGGTTTTCTTGGGGCTTCATTATTTTCCATTTTTGATTATCTGTTTTGGAAGGTGCCTCTTGAGATTGATAAAAGGAGTTTGCCATGGTTTTATGGTTCATTTGGAGAGCAAGAAATGATAAATTGTTTTCTAATATCGATAGGGATCTCAGGGATATAGTTTGTCACACGGTGGAGGAGGTTGCCTCCTGGTTATGTGCTAATAAGGATGTTCGCATTGTTGTTACTTACTCTTCTGGGGGCTTTCTTCGGAGATGGTGGAGCTAGATATTCTTTATCGGCCTTTGGTGGGTAATCTTGCTTTCTCGGGATTTCATTGCTTTGTTGATGGTTTTTGAATAGATTCAGAGTATTATTCTGGTTTGGACTGGTTCTAGTTTGGTAAGACATAGCCCAAAACAGGGCTTCGAACTCAGCATGTAGAGAAGAAAGGCAACAACGAGTTCCCCGAGCTCTCAAACTGACCCCATCGAGTTGGTCTGCGTTTTCACCACTCTTAGAGGATTATGATCGTCTCAGATGTCTTTTTTCTTCTTTTTCTATATCTTTTATCTCTCGTTCTCTGAATTACAAAACTAATTTTTTGGCACATAATTTTAGAAAACTTTTCAGAAGTGTTACTATTTTATTAATCATGTACCTTAATATTGACTTTCATCTTTAATTTAGTGCATTAAGTGAAGTTGGGAAAAAAAATTTTTTACTGCATTTAATAACTTGAAATCTATGAAAAAGTTAGATACATATACAGACTTAAAGGTTTTACTATATCTAATAAAGATTAGGCTCACGAAAATGTTATACTAGAACATAGCATCGGCTTGTGACACCCCCATCCTTTTTAATTGATTTAAACAAATCAAATAAATTACATTATTTCGTAACACAGGGATGTCAAACAAAGAACAAGGCTCTATTTATTTTTAACAAATACATACTTATATATATATATATATATATATATCTAAAAATTTCCCAAATTAATGGATGTCAAGTGAACTCCATATCACCACATAGGTCCGCCATATATATATATATATATATATATATTAGTCAAAACAAATATTAATCAAAAAAGTATTCCTACTATTATGTGATTGGCGCTTTGAATTTGCATTTTGGACTATTGTAAGAACTCTATCCCTATGAGAATCGAATGAGATATAATGGTTGACCGAAAAAATTCAACTTAACCAATTGATGATAGCATGTTGGTAGCCACTTACTTAGGAAAAGATGTAAATATGGTGATCTCGAATTCATTTTCGCCAAAAACCAAATTGTTATTATTTGGCTAGAAAAAATAAGGTTATGCTTTAAATCTCATTAAAAATTTGGAGTTAAATATTGGTTTTCCGAAATTAATTGGGCCTCATCCGAATTTTCGAACTACCAACTTGTTACACACAAAAAATAATATATTCATAATTATCAAAAAAAATATATTAATCAACTTGTTTCACTCTCGCGGCCAAAATTGTGGAACTTGTTCATAGGCATAACATTTTATTTTATTTTATGCCACAAATTGAAAATTTGTATTGAGTTCACATTAATCTCATATGCTACAATTGGAATCGTCTTACTTATTGTCATATTTGAAGTTTGTATACTATTTTTTTGTATGACATTTGGAGGACAATAATGAATAACATAGTATTTAATGATATAGTTATCGAATGATTTTAGAGGATCTGTTTTCTATCGTAAAATTGTTTGAGTTTAGTTTTCTGGAACATCAACTGATAAATTGAATATAATATATCACCCACAAAAATCACATTCTCTGTCACAAATAATTGAATGTAAAATCTACGACTATTTGGTGAGAATATATATTATTTTTCTTATTTAAATATAATTTTTTTCATTTCTTGGTAGTTACCAAGTTATACAATTATTGTACAACTAGACATTTGAAATGTCTTATTCGACGCACAAGCTTCAACTTTGTTTGTATATATGTTATTTGCTTTCTTCTATCTAGATCTATATATAGTTAATATTGTAAACTCCTAAATATATTAAACTTAAATTTCATTAAAAAAAATTGCAATAATGCCAACAGTTCCTCAATCGTACCCGGTAATGAGCAGCGGTGATGATCAGCATAGTTACGTCCATAATTCTTCATACCAGGTATTTGTGAATACATGTTATATACGTTTTACTCTATATATTAATTTCCAAAATATTACCGTATATTTTTCCTCTAACGAAAAATATCCAGAAACTAAAACTAATGCTTTCTTGTGTTTCTTTCTTGCAAGTTAAGAAACTTAGGAAGATGAAAGGAGAAAGCAGTCAAGAGAAAGAGATACAAGTTCCCAAGCCATAAACTTGCTAAGGTACGTCTTGGAGAGCTAAAATCCAGTTCTCAATGGATTATACTTTCACGAATAGTTGATGCAAGATTCAAGAACCCGACAACAACAATATTAGAGATTCAAACCCGAGAAAAAGAAGAAGAACTTGAAGAAGATAAGCTCACACTCTCTCTAAACTCTCTCTAACCCGTTTCCCATTGTTACTTGATCTCTCACACCACTCTACTTCCTTTGACCATGATCTCATGCCTCTCTTTTGTAGGTCATCGAACTGCAACACCTTCTGCAACTCTCTCCTTGACTTACCAGAAACACACATAAGGCTAAAATAGAGTTCAAAAGTGGACCTGGGCTTTTTCCAGAACAAAGACCTGAAACAAAAGACATGGGCCTCGATGCAAAACATAAGACGGCCCAAAAAACCTTCAGCTCCCGGCCCAGAAGATACGCGTCGTATCACATTTTCCACCTCGATGCGTATCACTCGTGCAAAAGAGAATCTGAACCGATTCACTTTCCCTTTTCTCCCCGACATCACCCCATGTCGGAACCCTAGTCCAAAAAGATGAACTAGTTGCAGTCTCTGAGAACCCTCAGACGACTTCTTGCTTCTTCAAACTTCTCCACAGAGACCGGCTTCGTCAAGATATCAGCCGGATTAACCTTGGTATCGATCTTTGATATCAAGAGATCCCCTTCTTCCATCACATCTCGGAGAAAGAAGTACCGAGTCTGGATGTGCTTAGTGCTCTCGTGGAATACGCTGTTCTTTGCAAGACAAATCGCACTTTATGAATCGCAGAAGAGCTCCACCTTCTCTTGAGGAAACCCTAGTTCAACGTAATACGTTTAAGCCATAAAGCTTCTTTTTTAGCTTCTGTTAAGGGCATATATTCTGCTTCCGTGGTTGATAAAGCCACTATTGATTGCAGGCCTGAACGTCAGCTCACAGTGTTACCCTCCGACCTCAAAAGCATATCTCGGTGACAGATCTCCCTCCGATCCAGGTCAGTAGCGTAATCGCTATCACAAAATCCGTCAATCTTAAAATCCTTAGCCTTTGTAAATGTTAAATGATGAGCAGAACTTCCTCTTAGATATTTCAGAATCTATCTAACCATTTTCTAGTGTTCCCTGTTAGGTGCACTCATAAAACGACTCACCATACCAACACCCATGGGCTATATCAGGTCTAGTTCCGATCATCGCGTACATAAGACTCCCCACAACATTGGAGTAAGGTACACCTCTCATTTCTCTTTCTTCATTTGCTTTATCTTCTTGAGTGATTTTTGGCTTGAATTGACATCCTATGGGTGTCTGAACTGTCTTTAAATCACCATTAAAAAAACACTCTTAAAACTTTCTTAATATAAGTTTCCTAAGATAAATGCAGAAATCCTTGAGCTCTGTTTCTGATAATATCCATGCCGAGGATCCTTTTCGCTTATCCTAGGTCTTTCATCTAAAACTCATCACTTAACAAATCTTTAACCTTCTGTATTTCTTTCATATCTTCTGCTGCAACTCAACATATCATCAATATACAAAAACAGATAGATTAAATTACTTTGACCATAGGATCTCGTATAGACACAGCTGTCTAGTTGACTTCTTGAAATCTTTTTAGCCTTCATAAACTGATTAAACCTCAAATTCCATTGTCTAGGTGACTGTTTAAGACCATACAGAGATTTCTGTAATAAGCAGACTTTATTCCCTTTAGAATACCCTTCAGGTTGTTCCATTAGAATCCTTTCATCCAAAAAACCATGTAGAAAAAGCAGTTTTCACGTCTAGTTGTTCCAACTCAAAGTCCATATTTACCACTATAGATAAGATAAGTCTTATAGTAGTGTGCTTTACCACTGGAGAGAAAACTTCGTGGTAATCAACTCCTTCTATTTGTGAATACCCTTTTCCCACAAGTCTCGCTTTAAACCTAGGTTTTTCTACTCCAGGAATCCCAGGTTTTCGCTTAAACACCCATTTACTTCGAATGGTCCTCTGTCCTTCTGGTCTTTCAATGAGTTTCCAAGTAGAATTTTTTTACAGAGATTCCATCTCCTGATCTGTTGCCTTTAACCAACTTTCCTTTTCTCTGCTTCTCATACCATCTTGAAACGTTCTTGGTTCTTCTTCTTCTTCTATTGTTTCAGCAACATACAATGCATAAGCATCCACATCACTATCAACAAATCTGCTTGGAGGTTTAACGTTCAACCTTCTTTCTCTGTCTCTAGCTAGGTGATAGCTTATTTGTAATGTCTGAGGATCTTCTGATCATGGTTCTTCATCAGATTCCTCATTTCCTTGATTTTTCGGAAACACTTCACTTTCTTCTAGTGATTCCCTTTCGTTATTCTCAATTCCAAGAATCATTCTATTCTTCTCTTTTGATTCTCTTTCTTTATCATCAAAATATATGTTCTTGTTAATGTCTTTGTACAAGACATTTTCCCATAAGGTTACATTCTGACTAATGAGACATTTTCTGTCATCACTATTCCATATTCTGTAACCCTTTACTCCTTGAGGACAACCCATAAAAATCCCTTTCTTAGCTCTAGGTTTCAACTTTCCCTGATCCACATGATAGTACACCAAACACCCAAACCTCTTCATATGAGAATAAACAGGCTTCATGCCTGTCCACATTTGTTCTGGTATCTCTAATCCCAGAGGTACTGAAGGTGATCTGTTAATCATATACACCACAGTTGAAGCCGCCTCAGCCCAGAAAGATTCCCTCAAACCTGTCTCACTTAGTAAACTCCTCACTTTTTCCAATATTGTTCTATTCAACATCTCTGCCACACCGTTCTGTTGAGGGTGTAAGGACATGTTTTATGTCTCTTAATTCCATGAGCTTTACAATGATCTTCAAACATTTGATTGCAATATTCCAAACCATTGTCAGTTCTAAGAGTTTTCAACTTCCTTTCACTCTGATTTTCCACCAGAATTTTCCACTCAACGAACTTGTCAAAGGCTTCATCTTTTGTCCTTAGAAAATAAATCCAAACCTTTTTGGAAAAGTCATCTACAAATGATATATAGTACTGACAACGTGAGAGACTTGGTGTCACATTAGGAGACCCCCAAAGATCCGAATGAACATATTCCAACTTTTCCTTTGAAATATGTTTCCCTCTTTGAAATCATGTCTTGTGACATTTTCCCATAATGCAATACTCACATTGTTTAAGCTTCACTGATGCTTCTATGTTCAGTAATTCCTTTTTAGCCAAAACTTGTAATCCTTTTTCACTCATATGCCCAAGTCCGCTATGCCATAACAATAATTTATCCATTTGATTAACCGCAACATTTACATTTCCTTCTGAGTTCATCAGATCCTTTTCTGGTTTTCCATCAAGAATGTACAGAGTATCTTGATAATCTCCAGGTAGAACTTCCTTTTCCCCATAAAACACTTGAAGTCTATAGTTCTTAGATTGAAACCAACAACCTTGAGACTCTAGTTGACCAAGAGAAATTAGATTTTTTTTAGCCATAGCGGAGTATCTTACTTTGGTCAATACAATTATTGAGTTGTTGCAATTGACCACATTAAGTTTTCCTATAGCTGTGATCACACAATGTGTATCGTTTCCCGTTAGAATCTTTCCCCCATCAATCTCTTCAACCTCGAACAATAAGTCATTTATGTAAGTTAAATGATATGAGCATCCTGAGTCTAAAATTCAGCTACCACTTAAGTTAATCTCTGAAGCAGTCAGCATCAAAGGTTCCACTTCTAAGACTTGAGCTACATTTGCTTGTGACGTGCTTCCTTGACCTTTCTTGGGACAATCTTTCATGAATTGTCCCTCAGACCCACAAATCTAGCAAGTTTTCTTAGCTCTAATCTTTTTCTTCTGCTTGTCCAGCTTCTTTGCTTTTCCTTTGTTCCTTTTCTCATTTTTTGGTTTAGATTGAAAATACAACCCTTCACCACTTTGTCTTGATAAGTGGACTCCCTTCTGCTTAAGTTCCACTTCCAAAGAATAAACTGCAGTTTTAACTTCCTTTAGAGATATAGTCGTTTGTCCTCCTCTGTATTTGGAGTATGAACAAGCTGAGCATACTGTGAGGGCAGACCATTCATGAGGATCACAGCTTAATCCTCATCACTTATCTCTACATCCAAACGCTCAGGTCTGATATCAACTTGTTAAAGTTATCCAGATTTCTGTCTAACCCTTTTCCTTCTTCCATCTTAAAGTTAAACAACCTTTGCTTTAAATAGAACCTGTTAGGCAGGGATTTCTCTTGGTAATGTGATTCCAGAGAGTTTCACATAGACTTAGCAGATTTGTGCTTCAACCCTAAAGTTCGTAATACCATATCTATAAGACTCATACTCAGCAGATTTCTGACTCTTCTATTCTTTTCTAACCTTTTGGGGTCAGCTCTAACACCTTCTTTTTCTTCTGCAACTCTAAGAACCGAGTCAAGTCCCAAGATCTCTAACTGAGCAAGGATCATGTGTTTCCAGATGGTGTAGTCTACTTCTCCATCAAACCTCTCAACGTCCCATCTTCCAAGCGTTGGCTCTAACATCTCTTACTAGATCTAGAGAGATGAGTAGATACAGCTTTTTTCTCTTACCTCTTTTAACCAGAAAGCTCTGATACCACTGTAACGAAAAATATCCAGAAACTGAAACTAATGCTTTCTTGTGTTTCTTTCTTGCAGGTTAAGAAAATTAGGGAGATGAAAGGAGAAAGCAGTCAAGACAAAGAGATACAAGTTCCCAAGGCATAAACTTGTCAATGTACGTCTTGGAGAGCTAAAATCCAGCTCTCAATGGATTATACTTTCACGAATAGTTGATAAAAGATTCAAGAACCTGACAACAACAGTATTAGAGATTCAAACCTGAGAAAAAGAAGAAGAACTTGAAGAAGATAAGCTCACACTCTTTCTAAACTCTCTCTAACCCGTTTCCCATTGTTACTTGATCTCTCACACCACTCTACTTCCTTTGACCATGATCTCATGCCTCTCTTTTATAGGTCATCGAACTGCAACATCTTCTGCAACTCTCTCCTTGACTTACCAGAAACACACATAAGGCCAAAATAGAGTTCAAAAGTGGACATGGGCTTTTTCCAGAGCAAAGACCAGAAACAAAGACATGGGCCTCGATGCAAAACATAAGACGGCCCAAAAAACCTTCAGCTCCCGGCCCAGAAGATACGCGTCGTATCACATTTCCGTATCAAACTAAATGATGTTTTGGAGAAAACTTAAGTTCGAATGCGAAATTTGAGACCGACGAATTATTATATGTGTATGTTTTGTGTGATGAGTTATATTTGATTTGAGCTAATTATAGATATTAATTAACCAAAAAAATTTAATACAGAAGGGAGCTATAGACATTGCTGAAGAAAACACAAGGCAATGCATCTTAGAAAATTTGATCTCACAAATCCTAATTATGATCTTTCTATTATTAGAATTGCGGATTTTGGCTGTTCTATTGGTCCTAACACGTTTCATGCTGTTCAAAACATCATTGACACTGTGGAACTTAAACACATGAAAGAAAACACAGTTAATAGTGTTATGCCTCTTGAGTTCCAAGTTTGCTTCAACGATCAATCCAACAATGACTTCAACACACTATTTAAAACACAACCTCCTTTCTCCGGACAACAATATTTCACGTTGGGAGTTCCTGGCTCATTTAATGGCCGAGTGTTACCAAAAACCAGCATCCACATTGGACATACTTCCTACACGACTCACTGGCTTTCCAAAGTTCCTGAACACTTGTGTGAACAAGAAATCTCTATCTAGGAACAAAAGTTACATTCAATGTAATAACTTGATAGAAGAAGTAACCAAAGCTTACAAAGTCCAGTTCATGAAAGACATAAAGGTTTTTCTCCAAGCTCGAGCCGAAGAGATTGTTCTGGGAGGACTGATGATCCTTTTAGGACAATGTTTGCCTGATGGTGTCCCTTTGTTTGAGACATGGCAGGGTATGGTGGCGGATACGATCGGTGATTGTCTTATGGACATGGCCATATCGGTATGACATTGAATTCTAAATCATTTTCGATGTTTGTTCTTTGATTGAAAGCATTCTAATGTGTGTTTTGTTCCTTATAGGAAGTAATAAGCAAGGAAGATATTGAAACATTTAGTATTCCTTCATATTTTCCACAGTTTAGTGAGCTCGAAAGAGAGTTGAAAACAAAACAAAAGCTTCAAAATTGAGAAGGTGGAGATAATAAGTCATCCAATGGAACATATTCCCTTATCTATAGAATTCGTCACTTCAATGTTTAGAGCCGTTCTCTCTACAATCCTTAAAGAACATTTTGGAGAAGATGTGATCGATGAACTATTCGATCGTGTTGCTAAAGAACTTAACAAGAACTCGTTTGATATCAAAGAGTGCAAGAAGCATATGAACTACTTTATACTGCTTAAACGTGTATGAGTGATTATGTAATTGCATAGAATGTTTTATTTTCGTTTTTCGTGGTTGTATTATAAGAAATAACTAAGTCCTAACCACACAATGGTAGAAGCATTAAATAATGTACTCATATAATTCTAAGTGTTAACATATATGACTTACTTACTCCGTTTTGTTTTATACGGTGTTTTATTGTTCTTTTAAATTTTTCTATGCAAAACTAAATGCATTTAATTCTTTGGTAATTATTAAATTCTGCCCTTTCTTATATGATTGGTTGAACTATATTAAGTAACTGTACTGATAAAATATTTAAGTTTCTAAATCTATTTGTTTTGAACTAAAAAATCTTATATTTTTGAAATGGAAGGTTTATTATGTTACTCATCTAGAAAATAAGGGATTATTGTAAAAAATGACATTTTCCTAGTGAAACTTGTGTTTTACAATCTTTTGTAAGGTTTTTTTAAAAGATAATTACTTTATGCAATTTTGGACTATTTTACCCTCATTTCTTTCTTCTCATATTTTTTTATTTTTTCATTAAAAATTTTAAATTCAAAACATTTAATACTAAAATTATTAAAATTATATCTTAAACCCCTTCAGGAAGTTTAAATCAAATGGAAAGTATCAAAATTTCTTTTGATTTTATATTCTCCAATTTTCGATTTTTTTTTCTTCTTCAATATCTTCAAATTCAGTGCATTTAATAATATATGAAATTATTAAAATTAAACTCTAAATCCTTTAGAAAACCTAAACTCAAGGGAAAATATTAAAATTAAGGAATAATAGTTAAGAAAAAATATGATTCATCAATGAAAGAAAGAGATGAAGAAGATGAGAGCAAGATAGACTTTTCATTAAAAAAAGTGATGGTCTTTTCAAAAAGTTGTGAAAAATCTGTCTTTCCGAAAATGAGTTGTGTTGTCGCATTCCCATAATTGATCCTAAAAATAATTTATGTTGAAATAATATATAATGAAGGTTGTTATTTCATATATATGTCATGAGTATCTTAAAATATATTATTTTATTTAGTAATTTATTTTATAAAAAAAATAGTTAAATGTGAGGCAACTGAATTCAGTCGAGAATTTTCCACGAGATAATCCAGGCCGTCGCGATTCCATCTAATGATCTCGACAATATTTTTTTTAGTTGTGTATGAATAAGATTATATATTAGAAATTCGAGATTTATTAGATTGTTGGATAGTTGTTGAGTGTTAGATTTAAAATTTATGAATTTGTGTTTTGAATTTTACTGAAAATTACACATAATAATATTGTATTAGATCGTAACGATGTTTTGGCCAGGGCGATTATTGACTATCAGAAATGGTCTACATCTCGAAAACATCCACAGACTGCACATAATGTTGTGCGGTCGTGGATGGAGATTTCAAGGGTACCTTGGATATTTCCTACCACAACCAATCAGGGGTTCACAGGATATAAATGCTATGTGGACGCTTCTTGGAAAACCACCGACCAGTTTACGGGTTTTGGATGGAATTGCTTTCCAGATTCGGTCGACGGAGTACTCACATGTGCTTTTAGTCGACATCAGTCCCTATCCCCCTTCATGCAGAGGTTGACGTCGTTCTTTGGGTCCTGCATGCGTTGGTGACGATGGGTATATCCTAGATGGAGGTGTCGACAGACTGTGAGTAGGCGGTGTTCATCTTTCAGCGCCCGGAGGAGTGGTCGGCATTCGCACCATACCAAAAAGAATTTCGGCTTTTGCAGGCTTCGTTCGTCAGAGTTTCGCTGTTTTCCATTCCAAGGTTCTTGAATCATAAGGCGGATGCCCTGCCTAGGTCGAGCAGGATGGCTGCGAAGCGTCGGGGAGTTGGGTAGGTCTCAGAGTGGTTATTGTTATGTCGCAATTGTCGTTGTCAAAAGAAAACAAACTTTTTAATAAATCTTAACTTTTAATATTGTGTTTAACTAAATGACATAAACGTCACCTCTAATTCTCGAGTGGGTGAGAAAAGGAAACTTGAAAAGGTTCGAGAAATCAGTAAAGAGTACAAAATTGAATTAAGAAAGTGTAGACCGGTCGACTTGGATTAAAAAAAATTATATCCAACTCGGTAATGTTGATTCCAACCCAGAAACTGAGAAAACAATATTTTTAGCGTATTTATTGGTCATATTGATGTTAAAAATGTAAGAGAATTTGTTTTATGTGATTTTTATGCAAAATACAATATATAGTTTATTTTTATTGTTACTGTCATTTAATTAAGGGTTATTTACGCAAATAATCTAAAATTATTGAATAATGACTAAAATATTTTAAAATTGGTTATAGTTACTCAAATACTCTTTTTTTTATTTAATTGTCATTTTATTCTTTTGAGATGTTAAACAAAAAACTAATAACGAAAATGTCATTAATGAATTGTGCCACATCAACGCACGCCATACGCGTAGATATGCTTCCACGTCAGGTTAAGGTCAACCAAACTCCATCAAGATCTACCAAAGAATGTTTGAGTTTGGTTGAGTTTGGTTGAGTTTGTCCAGAGTGTGGTTGCTCTTGGTTGAACTTTGTTTGATAGTGTGGTAGAGCTTGGTGGAGTTAGAAATTCTATTTAGTATGTTTCGTCGGGTCTGTTTCAAAATAGTGTTTGAACTCTCAAATGTATTCCGATCTGGGCGAAATTTTGTGGGAAACTTCGTATCTCAATATTCTTCAGATCCAACGGTGAAATTGTAGTTTTAACGGCTGATTTATCAGATATTTGGGTTTTCGCGTGGCTGTTTGCTCTTGTATTTTTCTCTTGTTGAAGTGTGGTTGACCTTTGTTTGATAGTGTGGTAGAGCTTGGCAAAATTGTGTGGTTGATTTTTGTTGAGCTTGTCCATAGTGTGGTTGATCTTGGTTGAGCTTTGTTTGATAGTGTGGTAGAGCTTAGTGGAGTTAGAAATTCTAGTGTAGTAGTTTGTTTCGTCGGGTCTGTGATATGATCGTGGATGGCACAACAGCTGCAGCACCAGAAGTAGAGGGTCGGATTACACGTTCCAGAGCTAAGGAGATGGCGAAAGAAGCTCATTCCCTCATTGCAGAAGGAGTTGACGAGCTAGCAGCTGCACAAGTCTTCAACATCTCCATCTTGAAGACTTCTCCTGGTAATGATAACTAGGTAACTTAGGTAAGGAAGTTTGTACTCTTTTTCCCATAGAGAGTTTTGTCCCAATTGGGTTTTCTCTCATGGTTTTTAATGAGGCAGATGGAATCACTACGGCGAGTTACTTAGGAGTCTTACCACTAGGAGAATGATGTACAAACCAATCTGGTTTTGTACTTAGTAGATTTTGAGGTGCACCATTAGGGGACGTCTCCTTGTTTTTATTTAAACGCTTTGCTGTTTTTTGTAAGTTTCAAACTACATGTTGTTTTTGTTTAGAACTACATGTTGTTTTGGTTCTAGTTAAACCCGAGAACTTGCTGTAAACTTCTTTAGAGTATTATCATTGGCAAAGAATTCTTATTGAGTTTTCCATGCTCTCAAGCCACGGTTCTGGAAATCCTAGAGCCTGAATCTCCCATCACGTTGTGAGCCAAGAGATTCTTCACTAATTCATCTAATCACATAAATCTATCCATTCTATCACTTCATCTTCGTCACCTACAAGTTTCCATCACGTCCGCATCTTATTCTAATCCATTTCGCGACAACATTCCATCAGTTTTATTGTTTCTCAACGAGTTTGCCATTGTATCTCAGAAACCCCTCGATCAATTCCGCTCAAAACTTACCAGCACGTTCTTCACATTCCAATCTATCCGCTGCTCAAGTTTCATTCGATTTCAAGTACTCTAGCCCCGATTTTCAGAGTTCTATCCTAGGGAGAATCAAATCAAGTGGTATCAGAGCCAACTCTGTGCAAAGGCTGAGAAAATCTCTAACTCTAATCTCTCTTTTTCTTGTTATTTTCGTTCTCATTCATTGTTAGGGTTTAGTTTCGTTTTCCTGATTGAATTAGGATTAAGATTTTGTTTTCCTCATTGAATTAGGATTAGGTTTCGTTTTCCTGATTGAATTAGGATTAATTTTGAGTTTTCCTATTAGAATTAGGATTAGGTTTTGAGTTTTCCTATTAGAATTAGGATTAGTTTTTGTTTTCCTATTAGAATTAGGATTAGGTTTTCTGTTTTCCTGTTAGAATTATGATTAGTTTAGGAATCCTATTCCTAGTAGGATTAGGGAAAGTTTTCGATATTTAGGCTGTTTTTATTCTTCTTTCTTTTCGTCTTAGAACTAGTTAATGTAAGTTGTTTTGAATTCTTTTTCAGGTACCATGGATCTTTCAGCTGAAGCTATGGAAGCTCTAAACAAAGCCATGGCTCAGCAAATCAAAGAAGCCAATCAAGCAATAGTTTCTCAGCTCTTTCAGCAACTAGAGCAGCTTGATAGCAAGTTTGAGAGCCGACTCAAAGAGCTAAAGAATGATCAAAGTGCTACCGAGCCAGAATCATCAGAGCCTCCTAGTCCTAATGAAGCAATCAGGATTGCTAAAGGAAAGGCACACATGGGTTCTTCTTCTAGACAGCAGAGAGTTAAATGCCTTAAATCACCAATTAGAGACAGAGAAACAGTTGATCATCAAAGGAGAAGCTCACGGCCACAAAGACGGTCTGATTACATTGATGGACATAGGATTTATGTGGAATCAGATCATGAGCATTCAGAAGAAGGTGAAATATCATAATATAGTGGTGAAACGTTAAGGAGACCTAGAAACAGAGGCAATGCACGTGAGTATGATCCTTTGAGACAGCAGCTGAGCAACATTAAGATCCAATTTCCTCCTTTTCATGGCACTAACGATGCAGAATCATATTTGGATTGGGAGAGGAAAATGGAGTCTAATTTTCTGGTGCAGGGAATTTATGAACTTAACAAGGTTAAGATAGCAGTCTCAGAGTTTAATGTCTATGCATTGTTATGGTGGGAGCAGTTGGGACTCGTCAGAGATAGACAAAGAGAGCCTCCAATCACCACTTGGAGAGGACTTGTTAGACACATGAGAAGAAAGTTTGTGCATGCACACTATCAGAGAGAGATGCTTAGCAAGTTGAGACGCCTTGTACAAGGCACCAGATCAGTTCATGATTACTATCAGGAGTTGGAGACACTTATGATCAGAGCTGATTTGAGGGAGAGTGATGATATGGCGATGTCTCGTTTTCTTGGGGGATTGAACACAGAGTTGCAAGATAAGGTAGAGCTGCAGAACTATGAAGATGTGCAGGAGATGGTGCACAAAGCTGAGTTGATAGAGGCGCAACTTCAGAGGAGAATTGGCATGTCTACTTTCACTTCTAGTATCCCTAAGCCAAGCGAATTCACCAAATCAGCTCCAATCAAAGATAACAGACCCGCAGCCTCTGTAGTGAAAGAAGAGGTCAAAACAGAGCTTAAAACCAGAAGTGGCACTTCTAATAGCAATGTCAGATGCTTCAAGTGTCAAGGAATGGGACACTACTCTAGAGATTGTCCTAATAAGAAGATGTTTCTATTGAGAGAAGGAGGAGAGATTGTGCCTGAGGAGAGTTCAGAAAGTGAGGTAGAGGACGATTTGGAGAAGGAAGAAGCAGATACAGCTGTTGGAGAGTTACTTGTCGCACGCAAAGTATTAAGCATTCAGGTTCATCCAGATGATAGGGGACAGCGTGAGAATCTCTTCCACACCAGATGTGTAGTTAAGGATAAGGTTTGCACCTTGATTGTTGGGAGGCAGCTGCACCAATGCCGCTAGTGAAGAGATGGTTAAGAAGCTTAATCTTAAGACTACTTCACATCCCAGACCGTCTCAGCTGCAGTGGTTAGACAACAAGGGAGCTATAACCGTTTCTCAGCAAGTACTCATCAAATTGGCGATTGGGAAGTATAAAGACGAGTTGTTGTGTGATGTTGTGCCAATGAGGTCTAATCACGTTATGTTGGGCAGACCATGGCAGTATGATAGACGTGTGATGCATGATGGGTACACAAACAAGCAGGTGTTTGAGTACAAGGGGCGAAAAATCACTCTTCTCCCACTCACACCAGCTGAAATCTACAAGAATCAGATGCATATGAACAGAAAGGAGAAGGAGAAAGTGTCAAATGCATTGTACATCAATCACAGTGAGTTTAACAAGCTGTTTGATCCAAAAATGACTACTTTTATGTTTGTGTACAAGGAGACATTGGCGTGTACTAAACCATCATAGGAGCTTCCACATGAGATGATTCAGATTATAGAGGAGTATCAGGACGTTTTACCTGAGGAGATACCACCGGGACTGCCTCCAATTCATGGTCTTGAACATCAGATCGATTTAGAGACAGGTTCTGTGTTGCCAAACAAACCCGCTTACAGAACTAATCCAGTTGAGACTAAAGAGCTTCAGAAGAGAGAGGAGGAGTTGATGCACAAGGAACATATCATAGAGAGTTTAAGCCCATGTGTTGTGCCTGTGTTGCTAGTTCCAAAGAAAGATGGAACATGGAGGATGTGTGTAGACTGCAGAGCTATCAATAACATCACAGTGAAGTACAGACATCCGATTCCAAGACTTGATGACATGCTAGATGAGTTATGTGGATCCACCATCTTCTCCAAAGTCGATTTGAAGAGTGGTTATCATCAGATCAGAATGAGGGAAGGGGATGAGTGGAAGACTGTATCCAAGACCAAGCAAGGGTTATATGAGTGGCTGGTTATGCCGTTTGGTCTCACCAATGCTCCCAGCACGTTCATGCGTCTCATGGATCACACTTTCAGACCGTTCAATGGGCTGTTTGTAGTAGTCTACTTCGATGATATACTCATCTACAGCAAAGGTTTAGGAGAGCATTTAGAGCACATCCGCAGAGTTCCAGATGTTCTTCGCTCTCAATCTCTCTTTGCTAATTATTCTAAATGCTTATTCTGTACTACTAAGGTTGTCTTTTTAGGCTTTGTTGTTAGTGCAGATGGAGTTAGAGTAGATGATGAGAAGATCAAAGCAATAAGAGATTGGTCAACACCTAAAAATGTTGGAGAAGTCAGGAGCTTTCATGGATTAGCTGGCTTCTACAGGAGATTTGACAAGGACTTCAGCACCATTGCAGCACCACTAACAGAAGTCATTAAGAAGGACGTTGGATACAGATGGGAAACAGCTCAAGAAGAGGCATTTTCAGCCTAGAAAGAGAAGCTTATCAATTCTCCACTCTTAGTACTTCCTGATTTTATGAAAACATTTGAGATTGAATGTGATGCCTCAGGAGTGGGAGTTGGTGCTGTTTTGATGCACGATAGAAAACCAGTAGCTCACTTCAGTGAGAAGCTAGGAGGAGCTGCAATTAACTACCCAACTTATGACAAGGAGCTGTATGCATTGGTTAGAGCACTTCAGACGTGGCAGCATTACTTGTGGCCTAAAGAATTCGTCATTCATACAGATCATGAGTCGTTGAAGCACTTAATGGGACAGCAAAAGCTCAACAAGAGACACGCCAGATGGATGGAGTTCATAGAGACGTTTCCATATATAGTTAAGTACAAGAAAGGTAAGGATAATGTAGTTGCAGATGCATTATCAAGAAGGTACACTCTACTCTCTACTTTCATTTCTAAGTTGGACGGTTTTGAGCATATTAAAGACTTGTATGAGACTGACATTGACTTTACTGAGAGCTTTGGCAAATGCCATAAGTTTGCTGTTGATTAATTCTTTAGACAGGATGGTTATTTGTTCTACAATAATCGCTTGTGTATACAAAGAGGATCTATCAGAGAGCTGCTAGTTAGAGAGGCGCATGGAGGTGGATTAGCAGGGCATTTTGGAGTTACAAAGACTCTACTTGGACTGCAGGATCACTTCTATTGGCCAAACATGAAGACAGATGTCGATCAGGTTTGCTCTAGGTGTGAAACGTGCAAAATGGCTAAGAGTAAGGTACAACCACACGGTTTGTACACACCTCTTCCTATTCCTTCGCAGCCTTGGACTCATATTTCCATGGATTTCGTACTTGGCTTACCTCGAACCAGAAATGGTATAGATTCTATATTTGTGGTTGTTGACAGGTTTAGCAAGATGGCTCACTTTAAAGCTAGCCACAAGACAGATGATGCTGTTTGTGTAGCTAATCTGTTTTTCAGGGAAGTTGTGAGATTGCATGGAATGCCTCAGGTGATAGTTTCAGATCGAGATACCAAGTTCCTAGGGAATTTCTGGCGCACACTATGGGCTAAGCTAGGGACCAGATTGACGTTTTCAACATCATGTCACCCTCAGACTGATGGACAGACAGAAGTGGTGAATAGAACATTATCAACACTTCTCAGGACGTTAGTGAAGAGCAACATCAAGTCATGGGAAGAGTGTCTACCACATGTAGAGTTTGCTTACAATCACACTAAGCATTCGGCCACTCTCTTTTCTCCCTTTGAGATTGTTTATGGTTTTAACCCACTGTCCCCTCTAGACCTGATTTCTTTTCCTTTGAGTGTGAAATGTAGTGCAGATGAAAAAGCAAAGGCTGAACAAGTTAGGAGAATTCACGCCAAAGCCAAGGAGAACATAGAGAAGAAGACAGAGCAGTACGAGAAGCACGCCAACAAAGGAAGAAAGGAGCTGATATTTGAAGAAGGAGATTTGGTGTGGATTCATCTTAGGAAAGATCGATTTCCAGAAGAGAGGAAGAGCAAGCTACTGCCACGAGTTGATGGTCCATTTGAAGTCATCAAGAGGATCTACAACAATGCTTACCAGATCGATCTCCAAGGTAAGTATAACATGTCAAATTTGCAGATACAGATTTGAGGACAAATCATTTTCAAGAGGGAGATGATGATATGATCGTGGATGGCACAACAGCTGCAGCACCAGAAGTAGAGGGTCGGATTACACGTTCCAGAGCTAAGGAGATGGCGAAAGAAGCTCATTCCCTCATTGCAGAAGGAGTTGACGAGCTAGCAGCTGCACAAGTCTTCAACATCTCCATCTTGAAGACTTCTCCTGGTAATGATAACTAGATAACTTAGGTAAGGAAGTTTGTACTCTTTTTCCCATAGAGAGTTTTGTCCCAATTGGGTTTTCTCTCATGGTTTTTAATGAGGCAGATGGAATCACTACGGCGAGTTACTTAGGAGTCTTACCATTAGGAGAATAATGTACGAACCAATCTGGTTTTGTACTTAGTAGATTTTGAGGTGCACCATTAGGGGACGCCTCGTTGTTTTTATTTAGATGCTTTGCTGTTTTTTATAAGTTTCAAATTACATGTTGTTTTTGTTTAAAACTACATGTCGTTTTGGTTCTAGGGTTATATTTAAACCCCAGAACTTGCTGTAAACTTCTTTAGAGTATTATCATTGAAAAAAACTTCTTATTGAGTTTTCCATGCTCTCAAGCCACAGTTCTGGAAATCCTAGAGCCTGAATCTCCCATCTCGTTGTGAGCCAAGAGATTCTTCACTAATTCATCTAATCACATAAATCTATCCATTCTATCACTTCATCTTCGTCACCTACAAGTTTCCATCACGTCCTCATCTTATTCTAATCCATTCCGCCACAACATTCCATCAGTTCTATTGTTTCTCAACGAGTTTGCCATCGTATCTCAGAAACCCCTCGATCAATTCCGCTCAAAACTTACCAGCACGTTCCTCACACTTCAATCTATCTACTGCTCAAGTTTCATTCGATTCCAAGTACTCTAGCCCCGATTTTCAGAGTTCTATCCTAGGGAGAATCACATTAGTCTGTTTCAAGGAAGTGTTTGAACACTCAAATGTGTTCCGATCTGGGCGAACTTTTGTGTGAAGCTTTGCATCTCAGTGTTCTTAAAATCCAATGGTGGAACTATAGTTTCAACGGCTGGTTTATCAGATATTTGTGTTTTCGCTTGACTGTTCGCTCTTGTATTGCTCTCTTGTTGAAGTGTTGTAGAGCTTGGAAAATTTGTGTTGTTGATTTTTGTTGAGCTTGTCCATAGTGTGGTTGATCTTGGTTCAGCTTTGTTTGATAGTGTGGTAGAGCTTGATGGAGTTAGAAAATATAATGTAGTATGTTTCGTCGGGTCTGTTTCAAGGAAGTGTTTGAACACTCAAACGTGTTTCGATCTGAGCGCAATTTTGTGTGAAGCTTTGCATCTCAGTGTTCTTAAGATCCAACAGTGAAATTATAGTTTCAACGGCTGGTTGATCAGATATTTATGTTTTCATGTGGCTGTTCGCTCTTGTACTCCTTTCTTGTTGATGTGTGGTTGAGTTTGGTTGAGCTTTGTTTGATAGTGTGGTAGAGCTTGGAAAAATTGTGTGGTTGATTTTTGTTGAGCTTGTTCATAGCGTGGTTGATCTTGGTTGAGCTTTGTTTGATAGTGTGGTAGAGCATGGTGGAGTTAGAAAATATAGTGTAGTATGTTTCATCGGGTCTGTTTCAAGGCAGTGTTTGAATACTCAAACGTGTTCCGATCTGTGTGAAATTTTGTGGGAAGCTTTACATATTTGTGTTCTTCAGATCTAACGGTGGAATTATAGTTTCAACGGCTGATTTATCAAGCAGTGTTTGAATACTCAAACATGTTTTGATCTGGGTGAAATTTTTTGGGAAGCTTTACATCTCTGTGTTCTTCAGATCCAACGGTGGAATTATAGTTTCAACGCATGTTTTATCAGATATTTAGGTTTTCGCGTGGCTGTTTGATTTTGTATTGCTCTTGTTAAAGTATGGTTGAGTTTTTTTTTTTTATTGTGTGGTAGAGTTTGGTCTATTTATAAGTTTAGCACAAACCCTAGACAAAAAAATTGAGAGTTCAAAATCCATAAACATATGCTAAATTACTTTTAATGCACAAAACCTAATTAAGAAATTCGTAGAAGTAGTCAAATTTGGGAGAAGGAATTTTTCGAAGAGGAAGAAGACGAACACGAAGAAGAAGGGAAGAAGATGAGAAAAAGAAAAAGAAAAACATCACACAAAAAAAATGTTACGAAAAAAGAGATTTTTGAGAATTAGAAGAAAAACAGTATAAGAAGAAGAAAATTAGTATTTATTTCTTTTAGTGCCAGTTTTGTAAATAAATTGACAAATTATTCTTTTTTTTACTTTTCCTACACCCTTTTTTCCAAACTTTTTGAAGAGTATTTTAATCATTAGTGTATAATTGTGGAGTATTTGAGTCATTATTTTTTTAAATTAAAAATAAAGTAACGCTTCCGTCTAGAACCATCAATTGTTGTCGAGACTTCAGACATTTCAGATGGTGAGGAACCATGACAAATCGAAAAATTCCCAATCACTCTCGATAAGTTTTATTGTCTACGTTAACTTAGGTATAACAAATTGAGACCTAATGTTGCCACGAAAAAAAAACTAATGTTACAGTTGGAATAATCATCCTTGTAAATTTAGTTTATGTGATACAAATGGAGAGAAAATGAATTTTTTCCAAGAAAAACTATGTAGCTCCCCTAATTCGGAATTATCCATCACCCACTTACATCTCTATATGAATTGGTGTCAAACTCTCATGCGTGTTCCTTCCACACGATTAATTTTTTTTCTCAAACTAAGTATTATTAGTTATTAATATGGATTCAAAATGGATTTCTGAAATATTTGGAAACTTTATCATAAATATTATCTAGATTAACAGTCATTTTAAATTTAAATTTATTTTCTTTCTAACATAATATTCTTGAAAAAAACTTTAATTTAAATTAGCTAGCTTACTTTATAATTTCGGTATTTGTTAAAAGAAATTTAAAAAAATCAAACAAACAAAAATTACAAAGTCTTAGATAATAAAGCATGAGACATAATCGAGACTTAATCATGTATTTTTAATTTTTTTATAGAGTTTGTTTCGGTATATATCAAGTTAGGATATTTTTTATATAATTCAAAATTTAAAAAGATTTAATAGAAGAACTCTAAAAAAAGTTAAATTTAATTCTTGATTTGGTTTAGGTTTAGATTTGGGTTCTGTTTTTCAGATATATAGATTGAAATTCCATTTAGATTTTTTCATTAGCTCTAGTTCCTCTAAATTCATATTGATATCGGTTCAGGTTTTGGATCTCTAAGACAACATCTTGAAATCAATATTCTAAAATATCAATACGGGTCTAACAACCTAAATGAACATAATTTCAAAAAAATATTCAAAATAATAAAATTATGTGTTACAACATAGGTATAATCCTAATTTATACAAAATTTGTGACATTTGTATTTTTTTTATTCAAGCTATGTAACTAATACTTTAGATAAAATTTTAAATTATATAAAATGTTGATAAAAATGACAATGTTATTGAGCAGAAACCAAAAAATGCGAATACGTTTATATATAAAAAAACATTTTGAGTACTATCTTTTTTGTACCATTTCACAAAAATACCCTTTAATTTCTTTTTACAAAAATGTCTTTTTCAAATAAAAATGACGAAAATACCTTTAAATTATTTTTGATGAAACTTTATTTTATAATGTTATTCACGAAAGAGAAAAATTGTCCACTAAAATTGTATTTTATTCTCAAAAACTTTCTAAGAAATTTTTTATAAGACATCTTAAGAGGCCTTATAAAATTTTATAAATAATATATTTATAAGTTATCTTATAAAATTTTATAAAAAATCAATTTATCGTACATAAATGTAATATAGATTTACCTAGTGGTTTTGTTACTTTACAAATGCTCAAGACACCAGAGATTGAACTCTCTACATCAATAATAGTAGGAGAGAGATTTAAAAATCATTAGGTTAGTTGACAAAAACAATGTGATATAGATTTATAAGTTTGTTCATAAAAAAATTATTACATTTTATATACAATCTTAAAATTCGAACTTTCAAAATATGTTTTCCAACTCTCTTAATATATTAGATCAAGAAGGGAAGCCAATATATACCCAGAAAATTGAATCTAAACTTGAATCCGAACAGAATCAATAGACAATTTTGTAGATGATATATTTTAATTAAATTTTAGTTCTTTTATAGTTTTTCTCTTAAATATTTATAAGTTTTTAATTTTTATATAAAAAGTTGATATCGTAACCTATTTTATGTATATTTTTATGGTTAATTATAAACTATAAATTAATTTTATCTTACAGTGTTCAAATTAAAAATATATATATTTTTTATACAGTTTTCTTAAATTTCAGAACTAATATTTGTTATACAATTTTTTGGACTTTTGGTTTTTCTACAAAATGGAGAATTTAGATTTTAGGAAATCAACATTGTTTTATCCAAAACCAAAAACCACCTTTATAGTTTTTCAAAAATAATAAAATAATAATAATTTTTAAAACCAAAATCTAGCAAAAGGCATCTACCCTAGTGGCAAGCAGTAAGTCTACTAAAGACAGCGCATTTGCATAACTCGGGATCGAATTCTCCTGCCTACATTATGTAGGAATTTGGCTATTGGGTCGGGCAGTTGTGGCCTAATATAATATGCCGTTGACAAAAAAAAAAACCAAAATATAAATTCCAAAACTTAAAATCTAAAATACAAAAAAAAACTTAGCATTGATATGTAGTCTAATCTTTACCTTTTTTATTAATGGAGACAAAAGTATAGTAACAGTGCCAACATAAACTTTATTTGGGCTTCGGAGTAATATTAAAAACCAAAAAAAAATTATGCTTAAATTAAAATATTTTATGTATCTCTTCTTTCATGTAACTATAAAAGTTTCTATCCACCAAAAAAAATTAAAATTTTGTTTTCTGTATTTAAAATAAATTTTTTTTTCTTTCGTCTTACTTACTTACAACTCATACTAGATTGGAATGAAACTAAAACTGAAGAAAAATATTAAAATCGTAGAAACTAGACATCCACAAACAGAGCTAGTCCAACGATAAAGTTTAAAAGTAATATTAAATGAAAGTAAATTTTTGATCGTAAATAAAAAGAATTTACAACTTAGATCCTAATAAAAAATTAATACTTGAAATTTTAGATCTTAATACAAAAATTTTGAATTCAAACTCTTTGTTTGGGTGGCTTATGCACCAAAGGGATCCTGGCCACAAACAATCAATACTTATTTTGAACATATGTTAACTAAAATACATTTGTTATAAGACATTCAAAATGTGTTATTCCTTTTTTATGTTGAGGTTGCATTAAGGGTGTTAAATTCATTAGAACTTAGGTTACACAAAGGGTTTTCAAAGATAGCTTTAAGCTAGAATTATCACAATGGTTTTTGTTTTGTCATTTGTGAGAAACTAATAAAGAAAGCAATAATCAAACAACTAAGTTATAATCAAAGTATAGTGGCCAAATTTTGGTGATTTTGCTCGCTGTAATGGTCGAGTGAAAAAAAAAATCATCTCATATTTTGATTAAAAGTTGTAATGAGAAAATTTTACCCAAAAATTGTTTGTAAACTGCAGAAATTAATGTCTAATCACTTTTTGGTCAGTCCAATAGTCAAATTTCTACATCATGTTTTTCTTTTGGTCGGCTGTTTCAATATAATACAAACAGTGGAATTCGATTTCTAGATGTGCAAGCACGCCTACTTTTAGTGGATTTACCACATGTTACTAGATTAAAGACCACTAGACTAACCACTTAATGATTTTAAAAAAAATTATATGTCTACATAGTTTATAGTTAAGTGTAATATCTTACTGACAAAATTTTCACAGTCAAACTTAAACTATTCCTCTAGCAATATACATTTGAAATTTCTAATGGGACGCACATTCAAACTTGATTGTTTAAATGTTTAAATGTCTTCATTGATCAACATAGTTACATCAATAATTCTTCATTTCCGGTATTGTTTAAATGTCTTCTTATTCTATACTTCATATGAATACTATTAAATCATACTAGTCTATTGGTTTGTGATTTGATCGCTAAATATAGATATTAAATAACCAAAAAAAAATTGATGATATAGAACGCAGCTATAGACTGTGCTAAAGGAAAAACAAGACAATGCATCTTACACAAACTCGATCTCCTAAATCTGAATTCTGGTTTTTGTATTATTAGAATTGTGGATTTTGGTTTTTCGATGGGACCTAACACATTCCATGCTGTTCAAAAATCATTGACTCGGTGAAACATAAACACATGAGAGAAGACAGTGTTGTTCCTCTCGAGTTCCAAGTTTGCTTCAACGATCAACCTAACAATAAATTCTGAACACTCTTTAAAACTCAACCTCTTTCCTCCAAACAAGAGTATTTCACGGTCGGAGTTCCAGGGTCTTTCTATGGCTGAGTGTTGCCGAGAAACAACAGCCACATTGGACACACTTCCTACACGATTCACTGGCTTTCCAAAATTCCTGAACACGTGTGTGAAAATAAATGGTTAGCTTGGAACAAAAACTATATTCAATGTAATAAATTGATAGAAGAAGTAACCGAAGCTTACAAAGTCCAGTGCATAAAAGACATGATGGTTTTTCTGGAAGCTAGAGCAGAAGAGATTGTTGTTGGAGGATTGATATTCCTTTTAGGACTTTGTTTACCTGATGGTGTCCCTTTGTTTGAGACATTCCAGGGTATAGTGGTGGATATGATTGGTGATTATCTTATAGACATGACCAATTCGGTATGACATTTAACTACATGTTGAAATTAAAAATCAAATACGTACAATTTTTTTTATCAAACATCATTAGTCTTTGAAAACTAGATCACATATTTAATTTATTTTATTATAATTTTATAAAAGAAGAAGTAAATTTGGTCAAATGGTTAGTGTCCACGTTTACCATTTTTCCTAAGGTATATGCGTAATTCTGGATAATATGATTGAGAATTTGAATTATGGTTTGTTGATCCAACTGTTGAAAAAATAAAATTTCTTAAAAAAGTTATTTAATAGTTATTTTATGTATGTTTTGACCCTGGTCCACCAGTTATCGAGAATATGGTATTTCTTTGCTCGTAGGGAGTAATAAGCAAGGAAAAGATCGAGATGTTTAGCATTCCTGTGTATTTTCCACAGTTTAGTGAACTAGAAAGAGAAATGAAGCAAAACAAAAGCTTGAGAAGATGGAGATAATAAATCATCCAATGGATAGTATTCCTTTATCCAACGACTTCATCACTTCCACGTTTAAAGCCATTCTCTCTGCTCAGGCTCGTCTTTAGGAGGTAGTAATACTGCCAAAAATAATATCCTCTCTTATCCACCGTCAGCTCTGACTCCTGAATGTTTTGATTTGTAGTGCGAAGTCTCTCGCTAACTGAAACGGTGTTTGTTTTGTTCCCTTTTTGTGTATTATATCGTGTTGCGGCTTTGTGACTTCGCAACTTCTTTATTTGATACAATATCAATCTATTACCATCTCATGTACCTGATATTAACTCTTAACTATTTTGTGGTAACTCCTTTATCCAATCACTCTTACCTACATGTTATCATCTCTTTTAGCGCAGCGCATTACTCAGCATCTTTCCTCCTTTATCAACCATTACACTATATTTTCCTATAATTTCATCTGTCTCTTAATCAATTTGCTATTGCGATTTGTGTTTCCAACAACCGCTTCGTTACATCATTATGTACGTTCTCTATTACTTGATACAATCAAGACGCCAATCACCTCACTTTAAGTACAATTACCGCTAAACATCTCTAATAGCCTCTCACCTCCTATCATCATTGTCTTCGACACATTTTTGGGCTGAGGACATTACAGTAAATTAACACTGCATCCCACTGGTATTCTCTTAGTTCCAAAAATCCAATGTCTAGTTTGTGGTTTTCGATTTTATTTGTGTATATTAACCTAATTTTAACTCTTAAAACAATATGTCAAAACAAATATTTGCTTCTCAACCAAAATATTTTTCTAGCGGTAACATCCTCTTCATAAAAAGCGTATTTTTTAGTTTTTTAACACCAAAAAATAAAAATCTATAAATAAATAAAAATCAAATCTAAAAGAGTTACGTGAATTAGATTCTCAACAACAAAACTATTTATTTTTCTTAAAATTTATTGTTATACAATTCACAACTAAATGGTATAATAGTTCATTTTATAACATTTGGATAAATAACAATAATCATTAGTCCGATTTAATTTCAGCATAATAGGTGAGTTGTTTGACTTTCTTCTGCAATTTTTGAAGTAGGCTTATTTGACCGTTGATCAATTATTATAGTTTTTAACTTAACTACTTTGGACTTCCATTTTTCATTCAAACTTTAGTTTGATATGGACATATATTTACACTATCTCATAATTCTCATTACAAAGAATCCAAAATCTCCATGGTCCGGTCATTCTAGTGAAGAACTTTACGGGAAATGACAAGAAAATTGGTCGGAGTCACTTAGTCAAATTCAAAGTTTAAAAGGTGCATTACCTTCCACATCATTAACACCCAGTCAATTCTCGAAAATATATCATAATTAATTCGGAGATTGACTTTGACCGGAATTAATTAAAAATGAGCTTTTGAAATTTAAGTTAAAACAGGAAGAATTTTTAAAGATGTTTGTAGAATGATTTAAAACATAAGACTGTTTTATTTTTATTACTTTAGGTCAATTTTTCCTTTAACTCATTTAACATCTAGATATTTAAATTACATACTCTAACTAATTAATTGATCCTTGAATTACATACTTTCGTTACATCTATCTAATCAAATTCTGAATGTCATCACAAAGCATTTATTTGGTGGGCAAAGTTGTAAATTATGTGTGTTCATGATTCATATACAAATCAAACCACATAAGGACAACTTATGTACCGTCTTAGTTTACAGGAACATGAGGTTCAGGTCCTTCGGGCAATGCCATGAACATCCGCTGCGGTGTGGTATCTTCGTAGGAAGAGAAACCAGAAAGTCTCGTTTCCTAATATGAAACAAAGGAAGAATAGATGAACAAGTTACTTCACACAATCCCTAGAAAAGCATGTCTAATGTTTCAATATGTCGACAGTAATCATATCCAAGAATTCAGAGAACGTTGCTTCTCACTCTCTCTTGATTGCAACGTTGTATCACGGAGAATGCCTTGGCGAATACATATGCAATCAACAAGATAGGTAATGTTCTCAATAATGGTAACTGCACATGATAACAATATCATGTTGAAATCTTCGTCTTCATCATGACAAATCCTACATTGTACGAATATACTCTCACAAAAATCAATTCCTGCATATACAGATTCAGAGTCTGCTTTTGGTTCTACTCTATTCATCTTCCCAACGCCAGAATTGGTTGATATACGATCAACCACCAACACTAAATCATCTCCCATCCTAAATCCTAGCATCAGAACAAAAGAAAACTCCAATGATATATAGAACAATGGTAAAAAAACAAATGACAGAAAAATCTATCTGCAATAAAAAAACTCAGAAGAAACTAAGTCAAAAACTACCTTTAATTATCACAAGGTTAACAAGAAACAAAAAGCACAAAGAAGAGTCATAACATCAAGCAAACCAAGATAATTTAAGACAAGAAAACCTAAGAGAAACTTGAAAGTAAAGTTAGAAGTTGGGCAACAAAACAAACAAGAATCATATCTCAAAATGTTGTTTTGTACATGAAGATAATGTGATTAAGGAGACTTAATCCGAGTATACAAAGGAACAAAAGATTCTGATTCTCTGCAAGAAAAGAATACATAAAGGTAACTTTACATCATATTCTTTTCCTCTCTTCTTCTTCTTCTTCATGTTTATGTCAATTTCATTATATTCCAATTTTTAAAGAATATACATTCTTCACATTCCATGGAACTGAATCAATCATCATATGTAAAATGAGGAGATGCAGTACATCCAGAATCAAAGGGATCTTCAGATCCACAACAATGCCAATACTGTACAACTTTGCCAGAATTTGGTGTATTCATTGTGCCACCAGAGTATACGCTCTCGAATTTCCTCTTCGTCTCACCTAAAATAAAACCAAAATTTAAGATTTCTTCAAACCCTAATTTACTTTAACTAAGCCAAATTCCAAAAGCAGAGAACCTAATTTTCAATTCAGGAAACCAATTTCGTGTCTGAATTTTATATTTTCTTTAAAAAAAGTTCAATTTTACCTCCGAAATGAGCAGTGTGGAATCTACAAGCGCGTGGGTGATTGAGAAGAGGATCGAACTGGGTTTTGCAATTTTTGCAAGTTCTCAAGGTTTTGTGTCCATCGGGAGAAGAAGCTACGCTTCGTAAAAGGCATCGTCTCGTGTTTACGTTCGATTTAACTAAGGTTTTGGGTATAGCAAAAGAATTCAAAGGAGAGACCTGAAAAATCAGTAAAGCTTGAGCCATTGTTCTCCTCACACAAATGGAGAAGAGGAACCAAAGAAATTATAGAAACAATAAAAGAAAAATGCAATTTTCAGTTAAACGACTGCGTTTGGAATTCAGTTACTTGTATTTTCTTCTTTCGACAAAGCTACATGCCCACTACTTGTTTGGTATTAGGTGGTGGATCTCTTTCCACCCGAAAGTTTCAATATAATCACAGATCCATCTATTCTTTGATTCTCGGTCTACTTACACCCTATAATTTTAATAACAATTTAATTGCACATAAAATAGAAATTAAAAATTTATTTAAACCCAAAAAAAAATTAGAAGTTTAATTACACACAACCTCGATAATTACGGTTTAACAATAACCAAACCATCTTTTAGGAATCAAAATATAATGATTAAACAAAAGAAAACCAGATTATGACCCGATTAAGAAGTTGAATCATAACCAATTTGCTTTAACAAAGAAAGCATATAGTGAACTGAAAATTTTGTAACCGAAATCCCCATTCGTAACCCGAAAAATCGAATAAGACGTTGATTGAACTCAATAACGTGATGAATATGATTCCAATTTCTCTGCAACTTGAGAGGGATCATGATTCCAAATATGAAGAAGAAGTTGAGCGGACCGCTTACTACATCGAGCGTGAAGTGTTAGATTTTCACGATGAGCCTCAAGTCAATTGCAATATCCTGCCTGAAAGTGATGAAGAAAGTGACGACATTGGCGAAGAAGGAGGAGCTTCTGCAAATGTCCAAAGAAATATGGAGTATGTTCGTTTAGATGAAGGATATTTAGGAGAAAACATGACGTTCTTCAATACTGCAGAGTTTAAAAACGCAGTTGCAAAGTATGCCATCAGAACTGGGCGAAAATTGAAGCAATAAAGATATGATAAAACAAAAGTAGCATATAAGTGTGTTGGTAAGAATGGTGGTGGTGTGAGTTGTAGTTGGCGAATTTACTGCTCTAGGATTGGAAAATCTGATAAATGGAAAGTTAGAATCTTCAAGAATATTCACTCATGCATAGAGAACAGAGAATGTGAAATGATTAAAGCTCCAGTTATAGCTAGATTTTTCTTAGATCGTATTAGAGCAGAACCAGATTACTACATGTCTATGAAGATGGAGGTTGTGATAAAAGAATAGTGGAAAGTCACTATTTCGAGACTTAAATGTCAAGCTGCCCGTAACAAGGCATTGAGATGGATTGAAAAAGAGTATGATGACCAGTTTGCTCGTCTTGGGGACTATGCGGCAAAGATCATTAATTCCAATCCGGATTCAAGTGTAAAGATTCAAACAATGAGGTATGAAGAAGGTCATGATGTACTTAGTAGATTCTATGTGTGTTTTTAACCGCTTAGGAGATCATGTAAACAAATATGTCGACCAATTATAGAGCTAGTCATTAGTTCAACAAAGTTGTTTGTGATCCCATAACGGTTTTTTTTTTTTGTTAACTGTGACGTTGTGGTTGAAACCTTAGCCTCCGTGATATGGGGACAACTTTTAATTATTTCTTTTGGAAATACGCTTTTTCTCTGTCCAAACTGAAATCCGAACCATTGACCCCTCAAACCCATCTACTTAGGCTACTGTCAGTAGAACTACCTCGTCCGGGTGTGATTCTATAATGTTACGAATATGATTTCAGGAACTAGTTGGTTTGTCTGAGAGAGTGTGATCCTCAAAAGAGAATTGAAGAACACAATGTTTATTTACATGCCACTTGAAGGCAAACGGCTAAATTCTTAAAGCTAAGACAATGAATCAACGTTCCCTACTTTGTTCACAAGAAGGCTAACATAAAAAGCATAGATTGACCTAATGACTAGCCCGGCTTCCACTCTCGCTAGCAGTTCCACCTTCACTACCGTTGTTTCTGCTATCAGTGATGCTGCTATTTCCACTGCCACTGCCACTACTCTCACTGCTGCTCTCACTATCTTTACCACTGCTTGAACTTGAACTCTTTTTGGAGTCTTCTCTTGCTTCTGCGTTTACTTGAGCTCTGAGTGCTTCTGCTGCGTTAAGACCTTTGTAGGATTCATCATCATTGATGTCTACAACCGCAATCTCATCCTCCTCAGTTTCACTAGGACGTGGAAGATTAATGTCAATGTCAAGGCCACTAGTTCGAATCTCCTCTGTTGATGTATTCTCTTTTCTTGCTGATTCGGGCATATCATTGTCATCTTCATCATCATCATCAATGTTCACATCCTCCTCGGATTCATTGACTATAGCGTTTGGAGCATATGAATATGGATCCTCTTCGTTTTCATCTGTGGCAAGTAGACAAAAAAAGTAATAACTCCCAAGTTCCAACCACACACACATACAGAGACAATGATATATGCCCAAGTAAAAATCTGTCTACCTAAGCTAACCGGATCGTCAGGAACACGTAAGTACTTTAACCGCTTAACTGCACGGTGAAGCTTCTCCAAACGAAAAATTTCGCCATCAAAGAAGAGAACTGCATCTTTGTCTCTGTCATTGTAATCCTCACTAACACCATCAAACCTAACTTTGGGTTTATTAGGTTGATTGTTCTGAAACTCCAACGTAACCTTATTGTCCTTACTCTTCTGAAACAATCCTGATTTGGTTTTATCAATTGATGCTGGTTTAAACTCATCTAGCAAAAAAAAATTAACAAAAAAAAATCAAATGAATAACACATAAACACACAAATTTCCAGAAATCGGACAACAGATATTCAAAATTGGTCAAATTTTTCTCATTGAACATTCTCTAAAAACGCAACAAACCCACAAAAAGAATCAAGATAATTATTACTCACATCATAAAGTACAGAATCTAGGAAAATCTGAGTGACTCTTGGTGCTGAGTAGAGATTGCCCTAACGTAAGATTATACCAACGACTAGGCTCCGGTCCGATGTTTGGCTCTTCATCGTGATTGTCCATCTCTTCTTTGTCCAATTTCAAAATTGAAACAAGAACATAAGCAATGACTCGCGATCAAAAAAAAAAAAAACAAATTTTAGGGTTCGTGTTTTTGCTTCCAAGTTTCGGAAAGATTTGCTTTTTAAGAATTTTATTTCAAATATTTTTTACTAGTCTAGTGTATTAAAATATTTCTTAAACAAAACTTTCATATATCTTCTCTAAATTGTGATCAGATGAAAAATTATGTGTTGTGACAAAATATTAAATTGTGGTAACATCAAAGATTATTTTATATATCAATGTATGATTGTAAGCAGATGAGGTTACTTCATTGGAACATGAGAATCATAAGTTCACAAAGTACTGGTGAAGTCATCAAGTGAGCTGTATGAAGAACCATCAACCAAAACAGACACTTTGAGATTCTCTTTCAAACTTATTAGCTCTGCCTTTCATCTCAAATCCTTCTTCGTTCACCATTATCCGATTCACAACTCTCTCGACTGCTCCTCTCTCTAGCTCACACTCCACTTGGATTCCTACTTTCCACACACATTCTATGTACCTTGCATTCCCCTTTTGATCAGTTGTATAAGGTCTACATATCATCATAACTCCTTCACTCAGGGATTCTAGAGTCGAGTTCCATCAACAATGGCTCCAAAACGCTCCAACTGCAGAATGTGCAAGCACTTTTTTCTGTGGTGCCCATTTCACAATGTAACATCGATCAGATGTTACCATCTTCTTTACCAACTCTTCCACAGAGATTTCAGAACCACGTATGGATCCTGGTCGAATCACCCATAAGAAGTGTTGGTTGCTATTAACCAACCCATAAGCCATTTCCAACACTTATTTAGCTTCCATTAAAGTTATGCTTCCCAAACTTATGTATATCACTGAGCTTGACTTTTTTTTGTCCAGCGACTTATGCAGATATCGTTCTCTTCTAAAAGACTCGTAGACGGGTTGGTGCCACCATATGAAGAGGACCAGTAGGATACACGGGAATCTCTACTTCA
Organism: Lepidium sativum; assembly: GCA_023374145.1. Classification (NCBI taxonomy): domain Eukaryota; kingdom Viridiplantae; phylum Streptophyta; class Magnoliopsida; order Brassicales; family Brassicaceae; genus Lepidium; species Lepidium sativum. The sequence continues at coordinate 78,852 of JAKUCM010000475.1, forward strand.
TGTTGATGTAAACTATTAAACTGAAAGTGATGTACATTGATTCAGAAACTGAGACTTTAAATAGTCTTACAAGGAAACAAAGGAAATAACTGAAGCAAACTAAAATTAAGGAAAGCAGACTCAAGCATGAGCTCCACGACTCAACTAACACAAACTCCTACAAACTCGACATACGTTGACTGCAGTAACAGTCACTAACTAATTCAGACATAGACAAAGACTCACAAAGACTCATTCAACTTCCAACATTCCCTCTCTTAAGCTAATTCCTATGAATTTTGCTTACTTCTCACAAGTTAACCATTCCCACCAGTGCTCGTAACTTCTCGAATTGTTCCAGCTTCAACGGTTTGGTAAAGATGTCAGCGACTTGATTCTTTGTTGCACAATACTCTAATTTGACAGTCTCATAATTCACCAAGTCTCTAAGATAGTGAAACCTCACTTCAATGTGCTTACTCTTCGCATGAAGAACTAGATGTTTTGACAGCTGAATCGTCAAACTGTTGTCACATTGAATCACAGTTGCAGATTTATCTACAGCTTCAATCTTCTCTAACACTCTTCTAAGCCACAAACATTGAGTTACACAGAACGATGCAGCTATATATTCTGCCTCGGTAGTAGAGAGTGCAACAATAGGTTATTTCTTCGAAGCCCAAGATATCGCACCCGAAGCCATCAAGAAAACACAGCCTGTTGTGCTCCTCTGGTCATCCCAGTCATTAGTGTAGTCACTGTCCGTAAAAGCCACCAGATTTGGACTACTGCTTTCTCCTCTCTTGTAAGGAATTCCAAGCTTTGTGGTTCCTTTTAAGTACCTTAGAATTCTTTTTGCTGCTACCCAATGAGAAACTCTCGGACTAGCCATGTATCCACTTAGCAAACAGACTTCATACATCAAATCTGGTCGTATTACAGTAAGATACATGAGACTCCCAATTAGTTGTTTGAACATGGTTTCGTCCACCTTTTCACGATTACCATCCTTTGTGAGTTTCGTTCCCGGTACCATCGGATTTCTAACGACATTGCTCTCCTCCATTCTGAACCGTTCCAACACTTCACAAGCATAGCGCATTTGACAAACGAAAATCCCAGTAGCACTCTATTTCACTTCCACCCCAAAAAAATGCCTCATTTTACCTAAGTCAGACATTTCAAACTCAAGCATCATCGACCCCTTGAACTCGTCACACATAGCTATACTATTCACAGTAAATATTAAATCATCAACGTACAAGCTGACAATAAGAATATTACCTCCTTTCCCTTTTGTAAATAGAGTGTGCTTGCTTGAGCATCTTTCAAACTCCTCCTTCAGAAAGTATCCCTCAATTCGGCTGTACCAAGCTCTCAGAGCTTGTTTGAGCTCATACAACGCTTTTCTTAACTTGTTTGAGCTCATACACTGCGATTATTGTTCATATTATGTCAGTCTCGCAACTGGGGCAAAGACTCCAGTGTAGTCGATGCCGTAACATTGAGCTTACCCCTTTGTAACCAATCTCGCCTTGTATTTGTCGACTCCACCATCTTCATTCAACTTTGTTTTATAAATCCATTTTAAACTAATCAGTGTACATCCTTCAGGCAATGTAGTCAGCTCCAAGTGTTGTTTTTTCTAATTGAAGCAATTTCCTTTCACAATCCATTTTAGGTTAGATGTTAGAAAGTTCATAACTTGTGTAGATTATGGAGGAAATAGATAAAAGTTCTGTTGCAATTGGGAGTTTTGTGTAGCATTAGGATTAAGCCGTTTTTATATTTCAAGAATGTGCAGATTTTGTGTTTCTTTAAGAATGTGCAATCTTGCAGACACCATGAGTTGGTGATTAAATTTCCAAGTTAGATTTTATTAGCTTATATAATGTTTGAGATCCTTACTGCTTGTTGATATTTATTTTCCCATTGAAAGGGATTAACTCTGTGGTTCTGTGTCTAGTTCGACATGGTCATTTGGCTTGTTCTTTGTGCTGCGTCGAAGTGAGGAACATATGTCCATCGGTTACACTCGCAACAGAGCGATGGAGAATATTATAGAAACATCTAGAGTCTCATGTCGAAATGCCAAATACGGTTGTAAAGAGAATACTTCCTATGGAAACCGATTTACCCACGAGAATTTGTGTGCCTTCAACCCATGTTCTTGCCCAGTACGTAGCTGCAACTACACTAGTAACTACAAGGATCTCAACAACCATGTCTGTGATAACCACAGCTACGGCGTGATCCCAGTCTATTGCAACACTTTATCTACAATATTCTTGGACTTCAAGGAGAGGACCATAATGTATATGGAAGAAGATAATGATTGTGTGTTTGTAGTTCAATGTTTTAGAGCTTCCCAGGCTGCTTTAATCAGTGTGAGCTGTATTGCATCTTTGGCACCAGAAGTGAGTGATTTCTTATGCAGTCTGGTAAGCGAAAAAGATAGTGGCTTACTGAAGCAAAGTTCATGTTGAAGAACTGACGCGGAATCCAGAAGGAATTGTCACTCCAAGTTGTAAGGATAGTCCATGGTCTTCAAAGAATTTGAGTAACCCCCACCTTAGGTATATCAAACCTAAGATTGTTGTTGTTTCAACTCGCCTTCAATTAAGCAACGTGGTGGAACCACGGAATGTTGACTCGAGTAGCCTCCACCTTTAGTATATTAAACCAAATATTTTTGTTATTTCGTCTCGCCCCTTCACGCCAATAGCTAGGAATGGCCACACAAGTGTGATGAAAATCACTTGATAAACCAGTTTGATCCCTTGGATATGACACACCAAGAAAGATCGAAAAGTTCACAAAGAACAAAAAGAGAATCACCCTCAAATTTATTGATAAAAAGTTGGATCCTCACAAATGAGAATTACATGAGTTTATAAAGAAGAGAAGGGACTCTCTAGATTCCTCTAAACTTATTGAATGCCTTAAATATAAAGAGTAAAGATTACTAAGTAAATGACAAGTAAATGTCACAATTTACTATGACTTGAATGAGAAGGACTCTTGAACTTTTGGCCTCCAAAATATCTTTTAGTCTTCCAAATTCGTCACTATTCATGGGCTGAACTTTAAGACTTGATTTAGGACTTCTCTTGGACTTGTAGAAGGCTCAAAGTGGTTTGGACTTGGCAAGTATAAAGTCCAATGGATTCCTTATGTTGTTCTTTGTCCAATAGGCCTTGAATAAATCCACAAACGCTCTCCTTGATTTGTTTAGCCCGTGATCTTGTAATTGAATCGACTGGAATCTCCAAAGCTTTCTCATGATCTTCATTTCTTAGTTCCAAGTTCTCCTTAGCTTCCATTCTGTTTTCCATGATCATATCATCCCCTTCCTCTTGAAAAGGATTTGACCTCAAATCAGGTTCATCTGCATCAAAAGGAATCAAGTCAGAAATGTTAAAGCTAGAACTGATTTTGTACTCACTTGGCAAGTCTATCTTGTATGCGTTTTCATTGATCTTTTCTAAGACTCGAAATGGCGGCCCAATGGCCCTTGGCATTAGCTTAGACTTCCTTTGAGCTGGAAATCGTTTCTTCCTCATGTGAACCCAAACTAAGTCTCCAGGTGTGTAAAGCTCTTCTCACGCCTTCCTTTCTCCATCAGCTCACTCACTTGCCTTTGCAACTCATTTGTCTCTTCTGGATTGGTTCTATAGGCTGGACGGTTTGGAATGGATGCTCCGGGTACAAAGTCTATTTGATGCTCAATCCCTCGGATTGGAGGTAAACCACTAGGGTTCTCATCCGGAAATACATCTCCAAAATCCTGCAATAAAGAAGAAACACCACTAGGCAAACCGGGGTCAAGGTTAGTAGAACTCATAAAGACCTCTTTGTACATAAGTATAAATATAGGCTGATGTGAAACCAAAGCTCTCTTTATCTCACAAAGAAATTTTGGTGTTTTTTCTCTTTCTCTCTTTGTGTGTTTCACTCTTAAGCTCACTATTTTTTTTGTGTTTCTCTCTCAATCTCACTCTCTTTTTGGTGTTTTGTGTTTGAGTCACTCATAGTTCTCTCCTCACGTTGCTTTAGAAGCAAATAATCTTGGTAGATCTCATTAGGAGTCATAGGAACAAGCGTAACGTTTTCCCCTTATAACCAAATGAATGTTTGTTGGTGAAACCATCATGAACAACTTTCCGATCAAACTGCCACGGTCTCCCAAGAAGAATATGCCCAGCCTCAATTGGCACAATATCACAAATCACTTCATCCTTATACTTTCCAATGCTAAATGGAACCACAACTTGCTTTGACACTTTGAGTTCTCCAAACTTACTTAACCATTGAAGCTTATACGGCTTGGGATGTTTTCGAGTAGTCAATCCCAGTTTCTCCACAAGTGTAGTACTCGCCACATTCGTACATCTCCCTCCATCAATTATAAGATTACACACCATATCAAGAACAAGACATCGCGTGTGGAATAGATTCTCACGCTGCACGTTCTCCTCTAGTTTACCTTGCACACTCAAAGACCTCCTAGCTACCAAAAGATCACCTTTGGTTGCATGTAACTCCAGCTCATCTTGAGATGACATAGAATCTGAAACCATTTCTTCCTCGGTTTCGTACTTTCCATTGACTCTAAGTATTATGGCCCTCTTGTTTGAGCATTCATTTGCATAATGTCCCCTGCCATGACACTTAAAACATTGCGCATCACGATTTCTTGTAGAAGAGGGTTCAGCTTTATCTTTGACCTCTTGTCGGCTAGTATTCGGCTTGGATTCAAACTTTGGCTTTGGAACACTTTTCTCTTCGCGTGAGTAGCTAGGTCGTTGAGTACTAGAAATCATGCCATAAGTTTGACGTGTGCTACCCTTCCTCTTGAGTTGCTGCTCCACCAAGATAGCCTTATGCAACATATCTTCCAATTCCACATAGTGTTGCATCTCTACTCGGTCTTGGATATCACGATTTAAACCACTAAGAAATCTGGCCTTGGTATCCTCACGATCTTCGTCTATATCGGCTCTCATCGTAAGTATTTTCATCTCTTGAAAATATTCCTCCACACTTCGGTTGCCTTGCACCAATCTCCTATGTTTTTGATGTAACTCTCGGTGATAGTGACTAGGAACGAACCGTCGTCTCATCAAGGTTTTCATGTTTTCCCAAGTCTCAATGAGTTTTTCTCTATTTCTTCTCCTGCTTGTCACCACTTGATCCCACCAATTAATAGCATAATCATAACATTCAGTGGCTGCAACTCGTACCTTGTTGAGCTCAGAATAGTTTTGAAAATCAAAAACGATTTCAATCTTTTTCTCCCATTCGAGATAGGCATCTGGATCGTTCTTTCCTTGAAATGATGGAATTTTCAGCTTAAGTCCCCCTAAATTATCTTCAGCCCGACCTCTTTCTTCCCTAGCTCGTCTAGGTCTCCTTCGACTCGAGGTAGATGAGTGTCCATCTCGACCATAGTAGTCAACACCGCCTCTTTGTACTTCTGCCGGTGGTGGATCTCCTTGTACGTTAGGCAGCCGAGGTTGTTGCCTAAGTGCTATCTCATTTTGAACTTGATACAAACGTTCATTGACGGCTTCCATCTCAACTCTCAACAAACGGGTCATCTCTCCCATCAAAGCTTGAATTTGGAGATTTGGAATTCCTTGTATTTGCTCCCCATCCGGATTACCGTTACTGTCGTTTGACATACTTAGAACCTGTAAAAAAAATTTGTTAATAGAAAAATGCCTCACAATCTCTCAAGTGTTTGACACACAAGTGTTTCCCTCAAATTATTGGCTTTTCTCTCAAATGTTCTCACAACCTTACGCCTTTTTCCTCTCTTTTTGAATCTCAAAATGTTCTTATTAAACTAATCAAACACTCTTTGATTGGTTTTCCCCAAGGGTCAATGACCTAACAAGTATCACACAACTCAAAGTATTAGATAGATCTTGGTACACAAACAAACAACGAACAAGATTTTTTATTTATTTATAAATTATAGAAGATGAAGAGTTTTTTTTTTCTTTTTTTTTCTCTTTTTTTTTTTTCTTTTTTTCTTGCTTTTTTTGTTTTTTTTCTTTAATTAATTAAGAAGAAAATATGAAAAGATAAAAGTTGGAAAGATAGAAAATGAAAAGATAAAAGATTAAAAGATAGAAGATGAAGAAATAGAAGATGAAAATATAGAAGTTGGAAAGGTAGAAGATGAACAGATAGAAGATGACTAGATAGAAAATGAAAAGATTAACTAACTTGGAAGTGTGCTCTGATACCAAATGACGCGGAATCCCGACGGAATCGTCACTCCAAGTTGTAAGGATAGTCCTTGGTCTTCAAAGAATTTGAGTAACCCCCACCTTAGGTATATCAAACCTAAGATTGTTGTTATTTCAACTCGTCTTCAATTAAGCAAGGTGGTGGAACCACAAAATGTTGACTCGAGTATCCCCTACCTTTAGTATATTAAACCAAATATTGTTGTTATTTCGACTCGCCCCTTCACGTCAATGGCTAGGAATGGCCACACAAGTGTGATGAAAATCACTTGATAAACCAGTTTGATCTCTTGGATATGACACGCCAAGAAAGATCGGAAAGTTCACAAAGAACAAAAAGAGAATCACTCTCAAATTTATTGATAAAAAGTTGGATCTTCACAAATGAGAATTACATGAGTTTATAAAGAAGAGAAAGGACTCTCTAGATTCCTCTAAACTTATTGAATGTCTTAAATATAAAGAGTAAAGACTACTAAGTAAATGACAAGTAAATGTCACAATTTACTATGATTTGAATGAGAAGGACTCTTGAACTTTTGGCCTCCAAAATATCAAGAACATTCAGAAAATGAAGGACAAACAGCCCAAAGATGGTTTTATATTGATACCTTCCTATATGTTCGATGGGGAGAGTTTCAAAGTGCAGATTTGCATCAGCCGTGACCCGTTCCTCGTACAAACCTGTACAAAAGTGAAGGTTAATTATACACTTACTATGAACATTTTTAGGTGTACATGAAATGTGCTTACTTTGTGATGTAGTGTTGAACTCTATGATTTGGTTTGTGAATCTAACCATTGAGCTCAGAGGCTTTTGACGACTACATATCGGCATCTTAGGAAGGATCATTATCCAAGATAAAGTTGTTGGCCAATAATTGTAGTTTTGAGGATGTCGTTAAATAGAAAAATATTGAATAACATTATTCAACTCTTTTCTCAAGTCGTCTGCCACTTGATCCATGCAGCTTATTGAGGAAAACCATTAATCTTTCGTGCTGTTCATATGAAGCAATGCTAACTGAAACTGAAATTGGGCATGGAGTTTAGAGATTGCATTGTTTGTTCTTAGTTTCTAAGCGTTTTGCTTCTGAATAGTGTATAGAGTCACATGTGTAGACAATTGTGTGTGAATGAAAGGGTTTTTTCTATTTGAGTTTTTTTGTATTCTGATTGTTTTGTAACTTAATCTGGTTTTTATTTGTTCTATATGTGCTTTGAATTCAAGAAATTTTTTACTGACAGATGATTCTCACAAGCTTTTCCTCCATAGCCTAACTAATATTTCTCTTTCCTTCTTTGTCTCTCAAAACTAGTCTAGATGATTATCAAATTTATAGAATTTTCAATTGCAATTTTCTAATTCATAATCAAACTGAAAAAAAGAAAAGAAAAAGGGTCGACACCCTATTTCCACCCCAAAATTTTGATATAACAATAGATCCACCTATTCTTAAGATCTCATCCTAATTTCACTCGAAGTTTTTATCAGAAGCCGAATTGCGCCTACAATATATACTCACTATCTAATTGAACCTAAAGTATATATTTCTTATCGAATCGTAAAAATCACGAGTTTGTTGTTAGCTGATCATAACCCAGTAATAAGCCAATCGAAAACCAATTTAAAACTCGAATAAATCCTCATTTATGACCCAATTAAGAGAAATCTATCAAATGGAAACCTAGTTTATCGATCTCAACCTTAATTCCTGAAAATCCCCAAAAAAATTTGAAATATATGTGAAGATTATCTCGTTCTCGTTCTCATTCTAATTGTTGATAAATGGATTCGATGGAATCAGAGTCGTGGCATCTTGTTCTGATTGCTGAGAGAAACGATGGAGGCGATTGAGTCACTGGAGAGGAAGAAGCTCCTGAGAACGACATATCAGAAGACAATGAACGATATGAGCGAAATGAATATCAGCTTGAGATGAGCCTCGAGTAAATCATAATGTTTTTTGTGAAAGTGAATTTGAATATACTAAAGAATCAGAGGACAAAAATAAGGCTCACAGATACATGAATCATGACTATACCCTTTTTACTGAAGGAATGCTGTTAGAAGACACAGTCTTCAATAGAGTAGCCTTCAAAGATGATATTGCTAACTATGTTTGCATAACATGGAGAAACTTAAAGCAATATAAGTATGATAAAACCAAAATTTTTTACAAATGTATTGGTGGTAATGATTGTACTTGGAGAATCTATTGCTCTAGGATTGGAAGGACAAATAACTGGAAAATTAGAAAATACCAAAAAGTGCACTCATCTTCATTGATTGAAAAATATGAGATGATGAAGGTTCCGATTATTGTTAGGTTATTCTTACATATGATAAGAGAGGAACCTCATTATTACATTCTAATGAAGATGGAAGTTATTATGTTTGAGAAGTGGAAGGTGAAGGTTTCGAGAAATCAATGTCAAGATGCAAGAAAGAAGGCTTTGAGGTAGATTGCAAGGAGAATGAAGATCAATTTACGCCTCTTTGAGATTATGGTGCACATAGCCGTGGAAATTTTACCCAAACCCAAAAACCCGACCCAAAACCTACCTAAAATTAATTCGGGTATAAGCAAAAGCAACCATCGGGTTTCAACATAGTATACATGTGGGTATCAGGTTGAGTTCGGGTATTACCTGATACCTGAATGGGTATCCGAATATTTTGGGTATTTTGGTACCTGAAATATCTGAATACCCAAAAATTTACTCAAGATCCTGGATTATAATCCCAACTCAACTGTGCATATCGAGACAATAACAAACAAAGAGGGACAAGATGACTTTTGTCGCTTCTATGTATGTTTTGATTAGCTCAAAAGGACTTCAAATGAGACAAGTCGACTATTAATTAGACTAGACGGTTGCTTCATGAAGGATGAAATGAAAGGATTGTTGTTGGTGGCGTTCAGAAGACATTCAAACAACCATATATGTCTGGTACCTTGGGGTTGTGTTCAACTTGAGAATACATAAAACTGGCAGTGGTTTATCTCAAAAATAAAAAAGGATTTGAAGTTCTTGGATGGAGATTGCTATATTATCATGTGACCGACAAAAGGTATAAAAATTCCTTATTTTTATTTCTTGATAGGGTTTGAGTATTTTGTCACATGATTTGTCTCCACTTGATTTGTTTTTAATAAAGTTTGTTCATCTATCTCTGTTTTAATAAAGTTGTCAAATGATTTGTCTCTACATTGAATTAAATAGATAATGTTGTCTCATCTTATTTTATGCATTATGTTTTTTCTCTATTTTAATAAAGTTTGTCTCAACATTGAATAAGGGAGATAATGTGGTCCTATACGATTTTCTGTATTAAGGTTTGTTTCTCTTTTAATAAAGTTTAACACATTCTTTTGTTTGGATAAGATTTTGAACTACAATGCAACCATGTATGATGCAGAGATGAAAGAACAACCAAAGACATGGTGAAAAGCCTTTTCTAGGTTGGGGGTGTTCTGTGAGGATGTTAAGAACAACTCCGTTGAGTCATCCAATGTTTCAATCGTCAAGGCAAAGAGTGAAGCTGTTCATTCCTACGCTAGAGACAATAAGAAAGTTAGCTTTGGTACGCATAACAACACAATATATTGTGAGTCTTGATCATAAGGGAGTTTTCACACCATATGTGGAGGAGTTTTTAGCTACTGAGCAAGAGATCACAACATAATGTATGGTTCTTAGAAGCACCGACATCATGTATGAGGTGATTAGATCTGGTTGTTCATATCCTGTTAACCTAGACATAAGAACATTCACTTGTCGGAAGTTTGACATTTGAGGAATCTCATATGGCCTGCATATGTTGCAATCATCATACATCAACATGGAGGAGGACATGTAAGAGTGGACTTATTCCTCTGCAAGGTCCAACCTTTTGGCCTTCCAAAGATGAAGCAAATGAACATCAGACTGCACTACATACAATGGCATGAAGAAAGAAAAGGAATGCTAATGAGAAGAGAAAAAATTGAGATAATGAACCTCCTGTCAAGAAGAAACACAACAACAAAAGGACTATGCATTGTAAGTTATGTGGAAAACCTAACCACAACTTACGATTTTACAAAGAGCCACATACACATGTTTGTCAAATTTCTTATTCAGTATGATTCAAGTGTTGTTATTTTGCGTTGTAAAATTTAATTTCTGTTTTCTATTTTTAAGCATTCTCAAGGAGAATCAAGTAGACAACTGAATCAGGGAGAACCAAGTCAGGGACAATTAACATAATTGTCATTACAAGATAAAGATTGAGTTTTCTATCTATTTTCTATTGTGGTTGTCAAATTTTATGATGTTTTATTTATGATTGGACAATAGGAATATATGATCATGACTTTTTAGGAAGTGTTGAAAGTTTTTGAGTCGGACATACGTCTCTTGTGTTTTGGATGCTTATAACATATTAATCTATTATATTTCTGTCTCTCTCTTGTCATTTCTATGTTTACCTCTATTATTTTGAATGTTTAAACACCATATAGAGCATTTAACATGTGAAGACAATGACATAAAAAGCAGAGAAAGCATTCACCATATAAAGAAAACAACATAAAAGTCAATTATATTACATTACCATTGAAACCATTCTAGAACAAGTCCACTACCATAAAAGACAAAAATAACAACAACCTACACTACACGAGAAAGACATAAAAGCTTAGATAAACTCTTCATTCATAGTATAAACTTCAAGTTGATACAACCAATCGTGAAGAGAATAAGCAAGACAACAACTAATTTCTTGAACCAAGTCTTAGCCTCCACCAAAAATAAATCAACTCGTTCAAATACGCTACTCTCCACCTCTATTTTCATCCTCTCAGTCTCCAATCTTGAAGCCATAAACTCTTGAGTAAGACTACCAGTTTTGGCAACCAAGCAATCAATTTCATTCAAGATTGCTTCATCCATCCACCTAAACACATGTTTGTCATTATTTATCTACAAAACAACCAAAAACATTCATGAAATACAACTTCCAATCCGTCAACTTTGACACAAATGAGAAGTAAATGAGAACAACTACTATTCAAAGAATGATTTCAGTGTACCCTAGTAGCTGCAACATGAGCACATCATAAGTATCTCTTACAAGGATTGCCATTGGATCTTGAGAGCTTCATCACAATTGCTTCCCCACACCAACAACTACGAGGAACTCCCCCAATATTTCCTCTAGGAAAGGCACTTGATGAATCATTCGAGCTGCCAAAAAGATTGCTCATTTCCAATTTAGGGAATAAAATCAGTATTCGTTTTAGGGTTAGTCGATGAGATTGGGGGCTTTTAACATAATGATTTTGGGTATACGGATTGGAGTACTCGCCTACTTCGGGCATTAAAACTTGTACAAAGTATTGATGCAGTCTGATTTTGCGTAGTCTAAACCAATAACAACCAGCAGGGGAAATCCAAATATTATATATGTTGGAGGCACATGTAAAATATAATAATAATATAGAGTATTTTTCGAATTTGAAACAAAAATTACTCTAAAAATTACATACATAAAAAGGGAATATCACTCAAAATGCATCATTTATGGTTTTAATAATTAAAAATGCCCCATTTTTTACCTTGCGGAAAATTCTCCTTTTATGTTTTAAATTATCAAAACTATTTCTTTTGTTAATTTCAAATTGTGTCTACGGTGAACAATGATTGTTTATGGTGTACATATTCAATATATATGTCCCACATATTTGTATAAGATGGACATATATACAAAATTACCATAGACACAATTTTCAATTCAAAAAGATGCATTTTTGATAATTTATAATATAAATGCGGTATTTTCAGCAATATAAAGAAAAAAACGTTTTTGATGATTAAAAATATTAAGGAAACATTTTTATAATTATTTCTATTAAAAAATTGCTTTAAATTTTATTTTGTAAAGGATGTGACAAGTGCCCTATCTTCACCAACGTGGACCCGCTACTGGCAACTATAATAATCAAAATAACCTATGCAAATGTTCATTTGGATAGTCAGCGTATACAATAAGTGCGATTAGGTTTATGATAAAAACTTTAAATATAATTAAAAAAGCATTTTAAGAATATGTTATATCAATATCTGAAATGGAAAAAGACTGTCCACCAAAAAAAAATATAAAAACAAAAACCAATAACAAACCCCCAAATGGAAGGGTTTGTGTTCCCTTGATTGATTTCATCCCTCGAATTTTCTGAACTTGAAGTAATTTTCTTCTTCGAGTTAATGGTAATGTAATAAAAGTCAATTCTATTACATTACCATTGAAACCATCCGACAACAAGTCCACTACCATAAAAGATAAAAATAACAACAACCTACACTACACGAGAAAGACATAAAAGCTTAGATAAACTCTTCATTCATCGTATAAACTTCAAGTTGGCACAACCAATCGTGAAGAGTATAAGCAAGACATTTACTAATTTCTTGAACCAAGTCTTAGCCTCCACCAAAACTAAATCAACTCTTTCAAATATGCTACTCTCCACCTCTATTTTCCTCCTCTCAGTCTCCAATCTTGAAGCCATAAACTCTTGAGTAAGACTACCAGTTTTGGAAACCAAGCAATCAATTTCATTCAAGATTGCTTCAACCATCAACCGAAACACATGTTTGTCATTATTTAGCTACAAAACAACCAAAATCATTCATGAAGTACAACTTCCAATCCGTCAACTTTGACACAAATGAGAAGTAAATGAGAACAACAACTATTCAAAGAATGATTTCAGCGTACCCTAGTAGCTGCAACATGAGCACATCATAAGTCTCTCCTGTAAGGATTGCCATTGGATCTTGAGAGCATCATCACAATTGCTTACCCACACCAACAACTACGAGGAACTCCCCTAATATTTCTTCCAGGAAAGGCACTTGATGACTCATTCGAGCTGCCAAAAAGATTGCTTAACATAATGATTTTGGGTATACGGATTGGAGTACTCGCCTGCTTCGGGCATTAAAACTTGTACAAAGTATTGATGCAGTCTGATTTTGTGTAGTCTAAACCAATAACAACTAGCAGGGGAGATCCAAATATTATATATGTTGGAGGCACATGTAAAATATAATAATAATATAGAGTATTTTTCGAATTTGAAACAAAAATTACTCTAAAAATTACATACATAAAAAGGGAATATCACTCAAAATGCATCATTTATGTTTTTAATTATAAAAAATACCCCATTTTTTTACCTTGCGGAGAATGCTCCTTTTCTGTTTTAAATTATCAAAAACTGCCTCTTTTTTTAATTGCAAATTGTGTCTACGGTGAACAATGATTGTTTATGGTGTATATATTCAATATATATGTCCCACATATTTGTATAAGATGGACATATATGCAGAATTACTATTGATGCAATTTTCAATTCAAAAAGATGCATTTTTGATAATTTATAATATAAAAAGGGTATTTTCTGCAAAATAAAGAAAAAACGTTTTTGATAATTAAAATATAAAGGAAACATTTTTATAATTATTTCTATAAACAATTGCTTTAAATTTTATTTTGTAAATGATGTGGCAAGTATCCTATCTTTATCAACGTGGATCCGCTACTAACAACTATAATATTAAAATAACATATGCAAATGTTCATTTGGATAGTCGGTGTATACCATATGTGCGATTAGGTTTCTTATAAAAACTTTAAATATAATTAAAAAAGTATTTTAAGAATATATTATATCAGATAGATACTGTCTACAAAAAAAGATATAAAAACAAAAACCAATAACAAACTCCCAAATGGAAGGGTTCGTGTCCCTTGATTGATTCCATCCCTCGAAATATAAGATATAACTGGCCCATTATTATTAACCGGCGTAAATCGGTCATGCCCAATACTTAACCACACGCATAATCCTCTTAAGAATCGGATCTGACTTATTCCGTTTCTCAAACATGGCTAGGTTTTCGGTTTGTCGAGGAGACGACGGAGAAGGACCAAGTAATCGTCGATCCCGGAAAAGACAACGACTTCCTTCCATCCACGAAGATGAAGAAGACGCCGAGAGCGCAGACGCTCGAAGTTCAGGAGAAGAAGACGCCGAGAGCTCAGACGCTGGAAGTTCCGGAGAAGATGACGAAGAAAAAGCTCTTTATCCAGGAAATATAATGGAATCTGATGTAGAAGACACGAGAAATCATAGCGATCGTGAAATGGTAATAGAGGAGAAACGATTTGAGAAATCAGTATATAGTCTGGATTCTTCTTCGAGCAAAAGTTCGCCTCTTTCTGTTACGATATCTGATCCAGATGTTCTTGATTGCCCTATTTGCTGCGAGCCACTGAAGATTCCCATCTTTCAGGTTTGCTTCTTCTCTCTGATTAAAGTACTTTGATTTCACAATCCATTTTCTGTTAGATGTTAGAGAAGCCAGAATTTGTGTAGCTTGAGGAGGAAATAAATAAAGATGGGATTTTATCGATTTAAGCTCTGTTGCAGTTGGAAATTTTGTGTAGCACTAGGTTAAGCCTTTTAATTTCTATACCTAGAATTTGCAGACACTGTTAGTTGGTGATTAAATTATCAATTTTGAATTTATTAGCCTACAAGGTTCTAGATCCTTACTGCTCTCGTTGATTCATATTTTCTCATCGATAGGTTTTAACTTTGTGGTTGTGTGTTTAGTGTGACAATGGTCATTTGGCTTGTTCTTTGTGCTGCACCGAAGTGAGGAACAGATGCCCATCCTGCACATTACCCATCGGTTACATTCGCAACAGAGCCATGGAGAACGTTATAGAAGCATCTAGAGTCTCATGTCAAAATGCCAAATACGGGTGTAAAGAGACTACTTCCTATGGAAACCGATATACCCACGAGAAGCTCTGTGTTTTCAACCCATGTTCTTGCCCCGTACCTGACTGCAACTACACTAGCAACTACAAGGATCTCAATAACCATGTCCGCAGTAACCACAAAGATAGTGTGACGCCATTCAAGTGGAACACTCGATTTATAACAATCTTGAACTTCGACTATCAGATCAGAATTTATCAGGAAGAGAGTGATGGTTACCTGATTGTAGTTCAAAGTTTTAGAACTTCCCATGCTGCGCTTGTTAATGTGAGATGTATTGCACCTTTGGCACCAGAAGTGAGGAAGTTCTCATGCTGTCTCAAAACCATTAATGG
>JAKUCM010000476.1:0-82323 GCA_023374145.1 Lepidium sativum
AAAGTTCCAGCTATTGTTGATGGCAGACTTAGGCTCTTCGAGAGGTTTGCCTAAAAAACTCTTTCTCTTTAGATTCTTTATTCTTACCAAAGCATTGTTTAGGAATTAACTGGTAAAATATATTTGCAGTCATGCCATCATGATTTATCTTGCCTCTGCATTCCCAAGTGTAGTTGATCATTGGTAAGTTTGTACTTTGTTTAACAGATTTTGTTCTTGACGTAAAGCTTAATAAGTATTTGATAATTTACTTTAGGTACCCAAATGATCTTTCCAAAAGAGCCAAGATTCACTCAGTTCTGGACTGGCATCACACCAATTTACGGCCTGGTGCAGGTAATAGACATTACCTTCTAGTTTATGTCGAGCTCTTAGGTAGAGTCATGTAGAATGATCGGCTTCATGTTTCTGATTGAGGTATCTTAATCTACTATTTCAGCTGGATATGTTTTGAATACTGTACTAGCTCCATTTCTCGGTCTTCCTCTGAATCCGACTGCAGCTGCTGAAGCTGAGAAGTTACTTACAAAGTCCCTGTCCAGTCTAGAGACTGTTTGGCTTAAGGGCAATGCTAAGTACTTGGCCGGAAGCAACCAACCGTCTATAGCTGATCTGAGCCTCGTATGTGAACTTATGCAGTTGCAGGTACACACATAAAATCGAAAAAATCTTCCTTGCTGAACATTGCTGTTTTCTGAGTTTTAAGTCTTCAAAATACCAATCCAACTAACTAAATCAAACATTCTAGCTAAAAAATTGTTTCCTTTTGCTATATTTTGGCTTTTGATTGTAATGTTTATGGAATTTTGTAGCTTTTGGATGAGAAAGATCGTCTCAGATTGCTTAGTCCTTATAAGAAAGTTCAAGAATGGATCGAGAACACGAGAAAGGCGACAATGCCTCATTTTGAAGAAGTTCATAAAACTCTTTTGAGATTGAAAGAAAGAGTGGAGAAGCAGCGGGAGATGGGAACCGTATCTAAACCGGGTTTGCAATCTAAAATGTAAGAACCGAACTTGTATCAGTGGTATACTAAAGGGAAACTAGTTCGTTGAAGAACTCATTAGTTCCCAGAGTCAGCAAAACAAAAAATGTAATAAGCCCAATTCTAAGGTTTCTATAGTTGGGCCTTTTTAAGGCCCAGTTATAATAATCGCGTATCTCATCTAACCTAAACTATTAAACTAGTGGAAGTCCAATTCTAAAATTTCTAATATTGGGCTTTAAGGCCCACTTATAATAATAATCAAATAAAACGACGTCGTGTATCTGATCTAACCTAAATTAGGGGTTTTGCTCTATTATCTTTCAATCTCAGTCTCTCTCGTTAAACCCATTGAAACTGCGAATTGCGAAACTCCAACGCTGGAATCATGGATCCGAGTCCAAGTTCGTTGTGGAGCAACATAGTGAAGAAAGATCCTCCTTCAAAGCCTCCAGTGAGCGCTAGAGCTTCGGAAGCGATTCTGGGGATGGTCGGAAACTGCAAATCCACAAAGGGAATATCTATGGCGGTTGTTGACGCTAACGCCGTCATTGAAGGTGGCCAGAGCTTAACTAACTTCGCCGACAAATTCGTAACCGTCCCTGAAGTATTATCCGAGATTCGTGACCCTAATTCTCGCCGTCGTCTCGCTTTCATCCCTTTCACTATTGATACCATGGAACCTTCTCCTGAATCTCTCAACAAAGGTACATAAATAAGCTTTTAATTCTCCTATCCGAGTTATTGAGTTTGTGAGTTTTGAATTCGATGATGAAATTCACTCCTTTTTTGTGAAATGTGTGAAAAAATTTAATAGATTTTGGATTGAAATTTATATAGGCTTATTTTCGTTTCTTAAGCTAATATGTTGTGTTGAAGAAATGATCATATTGTATCACTGATATTTTTTTGTTTTGTTTATGCAGTTATTAAATTTGCAAAAGCTACTGGTGATTTGCAGACTCTGTCTGATGTTGATCTTAAATTGATTGCTTTGACATACACGCTCGAGGCTCAGGTTCATGGGACCAAAAACTTAAGAGATGTTCCTCCACCAATTCAAACTGTTTGCGTAAAGAGGTTACCTGAGAAGGAACTACCTGGTTGGGGCTCCAATGTGGCTAACCTGGAGGAGTGGGAGGCATTAGAAAACGAAACTGAGGAAACATCCAACGATAATTCCAAAATCCTTCCGCTGAATGACCTTAACATTAATATTATCGCTTCAGAGGACGTTTCAGAGGTCAGTTCTGTTGTCTCTCAAGAATAAGCATCAAGAAGTTGATGGGAAAGAAGGTGAGAGGAAGCACAGGCAATACCCGCGTAAGAAAACAGAGATTAAGCTTGAGGGTAAGATGGTAGCGGAGGGAGTTGATGCATCACAGGGTGAATGTGATGAAGGTAGTGATGACTGGAAACCTGCTGTTAGTAGAAGTACACACAGAAGATTTATTAGAAGAAAGGCGAGGCGTGAACAATTTGAGGCCTTGGCTGAGCAAGAAATGCAGGAAGATCTAGAAGCTGACAAAGCTGGAAACTTGATGGAGGAAAAGGTTGATCTGCATCAGCAATCTAAAGAGGGGAATGAAAGCTGTGCCAAAGGTAATGGAAAAACTGATGAAGATCTGTCGTCCATCCTAAAAGATATGAGATTGAAGGAAGATTCATTAAAGGCTCTCCAAGAAGGGCCTGAAGAGACTGCTGAAGCACCCAGTAGTGAGCATGATATGTATCATGATATTGAAATCGAATCTGAGGGGAACAGTGTTGCAGATGAAGAGTTAGAGATAGCTAGTGAGGCTGGGGAAACCTTTGAGGCATCATCGATTGCAGATGATGGAAGCAGTGAGCAGAGTTGGTCGTTAAGAGCCTTATCTGAATCCAGTGTAGCTTGTATAACCGGTGACTATGCAATGCAAAATGTTATACTTCAAATGGGTTTGCGTTTGCTTGCACCCGGTGGTATGCAAATTCGCCAACTGCAGAGGTACACTTTATAAGTCCTTTCTTTTTTTCTTTAGCGTGCTCATTAGCCGAGAACGATACAATTCTTATACTTTTTTTCATTTGCGCTTTCAGGTGGATCTTGAAATGCCATGCTTGCTACACAGTAACTCCTGAAATCGGAAGAATCTTCTGTCCCAAGTGCGGGAATGGCGGTACTCTACGCAAGGTAGCAGTTACAATAGGCGAGAATGGCAGTATCATATCTGCACGTAAACCACGCATTACACTTCGAGGGACCAAAGTAAGTACTCCTATTAATGAAAAATTAACAGACACACACTTATATGCAACGCATGGTCTGTAAATGTTAAATGCATGCTAAAAATTCCTGTATAAATCGTTACTTGAACTAGCATGAGTAAAATCTAGCATTATTTGCGACTTATGAATGATAAATTAATCATTTTGAACTGCTTTTAAACGAAAAGACCCTTGTTTCCTTCTAATCCCTAACACATTGGAAAACTTCTGTTGATTAATATATTCTTCTCTGTGCAGTTTTCGATACCAATGCCTAAAGGAGGAAGAGAAGCAGTCACTAAGAATCTTGTTCTACGGGAAGATCAACTCCCTCAAAAGTTACTCCACCCTAGGACTAAGAAGAAATCAAGCAAACTGGTTAGTTACTTTTTGTGTGGCGTATCTTACACACAAACGCAACCCTTAATTGATAGAGAACTGAAGGTAATTATGTTGTTGCTTCCAGGGTGATGAGTATTTCACGTCAGATGATGTATTCTCGAACCATCATGGTGATAAAAAGGCTCCATTGCAGCCTCCAGTGAGAAAAGCGTTGGCGGTTTTCAGTCAGAAAAGGAACCCTAATGACAACCATTACTCTCGTTCCATGCACTGAGCTTTTGTTTCTCCTACACAACATGCTTCTCCTTTACTTTATAAGATGCCCAATGATTTTGTCCCTTTTTCTTTTGATGTGTGATTTCATAACTTTGATTCGGTTCCTAGATTTGTATTTTGATTAAAGAAAAGTTATATGAAGGATTTGAGTCATGTAGGTTTAATTTCTAACTTGCTGTCTTGTGTTTTTGGCTGAACGCATATTTTTCCAAAAATTACAGAGTTTAGTGAACTCGACAATAGACCGAAACCATATTACCTTGGTACTTAGCCAAGGTTATGGTCGGCACTATCTAATTCTTCGTGTAAGCTAATTACAAATAAGAGATGTGATTCGGCTTTAGCAAGGCCATAGACAAAAAAGAAGCAACGTGGTTTATCAAGTTAATGTCAATGTCATAACTACAAAGTCAATTTACTTACTCCTTTCGTCTTCATCTTCATTAGAGGGTGAAGCCAGTGCAAGCTCGGCCCAAGCCAAAGAAGACGACTTGAGTTCTGCTGAAATGGACACACTAATTTTACTCTCTAGTGTCTCACAAAGCTCCTGAATTGAACAAGAGAGCTTGTCTTCATTCTGGCCCAAGTTCAGACATTGGCTCACCACTTCACATACTGCCTCAAGTTCTTTTTGGTTGTAATGCTTGAGCTCAGGATCCACCAAGCTAGTCATAACATCTGGTGCATCAAGGTACTTCTTCTCCCTTGCCTGCAAAATTTAGGAGTTTGAAATACAATGTCAGCATCCACAAGTACCCTCATTTGTGTTGATAAGTCAAATGCCAAGACTCTACAAATTGCAACCAATTTTTTCACCTTCGTGAACAACCGCCCATATGTACCCATTTGGTATAAATAGTAGCAAATCTTGAAACCTTCTCCAGTTTTGAAAATGGGTTAAGAAGATTAAGTATAAGAGAAGGGCTCTAGACTTCCAAACGCATGAAAATGCCTTAGCAGCTAGAAGAAAGAGACTTCTATCGATTTAGAGAAAACTATTCTTACCCATTCAACTATGCAACCTTTGTCTTGGCAATAAGAAGGTCTTCCGCTTATAGTTTCCAGTAATATTATGCCAAAGGAATAGATATTCCCTTGTAAATCCAGATCTCGGTGCTCCATTGCATTGGGAAGTACACATATAGCTCCTTCACAACTGATATTCCTCAGGTTTTTCTCTGATCTCACTTGAATCGTCTTCCAGCATTCAAAATCCACCAGCTGCATGAAATAAAAGAGAATTAAAGTAACAGTAGAGAATAGTATATCAAAGCTTAGCCAACTGTATTGTCTAGGAAATAGCATGGGGTGAGATTTACTTTAGGAGTGAAATCTTCAGTAAGATACACTGCGTTTGAGCTTAACTTAGAGACGGTAAATGGGGGATCGAGTTCTGTATGAAGATACTTGAGACCGCATGCAATGCCAATAATGATTTTCATGCGTTTTGCCCACGATACTAAACTTCCTTCTCCATCTGCATCAAACATATATAATCATTGGGTATTATTATAAACAGCTATCTCTACTTCTTGTGAAAACTACCAAAAATAGAGCTCTAAGGAAGCTTGATTATATATTACAGTGGAGGTGGTCGTATAGTGTCCCGTTTGATGCATACTCGAAAACAAGCATTCTTGTAAACGGAGTTTTACAGTATCCAAGTAATTTCCCCGCGTTCTCATGGTTTAATCTAGCCAAATCCACAACCTGAAAACATGGATGGTCAAGTAAAGTCAGGATTTTACAAATGTTTTCTTGCAAGTGACTTGGTGATAAACATAAGACAACGAACCTCTCTTTCAAAATAAAGCTCCAGATATCCCGTCCAATCTTCTTTTTTAACGCAGGAGAGAGATCACAGCGATTTCAATCCCGCCTTTGATCGTTCCTTTGTACACCTGACTATCTGCACAAGAGTCAATGATGTTGCTGAAGTCTTCACATGCCATTTCTAACTCCTGTCTTTGAATCTTGACACATCCTTGAGCATTTCGGAATCTGTAATAAAAACCAGTTGTTTTTAACTTATCTCGTTCTCTCGAGAAGTTGTTTCAGATTTTTGTGTTAATATCTTAGAACTTCTAAATGTTTCTAACCAACATAGACCGTGAACTGCTCCTTTTTACTTGCAGATTTCTTCCAGGGAACGATGAGAGAACGCTTTATGTTGCACAAGCGAAATGCAGAGAAAATTACAACTACAAAGAGTAAACCAACCGATGATCCCGTGACTATCTCGAAATTCCGAAGCCACGTAAGTCTCGATTTTTCGTTGATTCTTCTTGAACCACAGTTACAGCTTGCCAATTGAAAGATTCATTCAAAAATAAAAATTTAGATAAAGAAGTACATTTTCAATGACAATATAGTAAAACTTATTTTCTACAAACCACATTCTGAAGAAGACCGCTGCTTAACATCCTTGGTTTCCATGCAGTTTCCTTGAAAGCTCACTCTACAATGATTTTCAACTTATAAAGAGATACTATCCGATGGAAAAATACTAAAAACTTAGATAAAAGGGTCATATAAGAAATACCTTGGAAGGTAATCCAAGCAACTTGGAATTCTTCCGTGGAAAAAATTGTAAAGAGAAATCTGCCAATTTCAAGAGAGAAGACTTGCACAAACCCGTGCTGTCTTCACTTGGATTCGAAGCATGCCTGATGATTCACACAACCCAAAAATAATGCAGATTAACACATCCATTATTAGACAATAAGTTTCACCTTGTGCTACTTTGGACTATAGGCAAAACTCACTTTTTTGATGTTCCAGCAACAAGAATACTTCCTTGAAGCCTATTCCTGTCAATAAGAAGTTTTTTAAGGTACTTCAAGTTTCCAATCTCTGGAGGTAACTTTCCTGTCAAACCATTGGACTGAAGGTTTCTGTAGTGTAAAAAAACAAAAAATATGGTTGACAGACAGATGACATTGCAAGCTTCAATGGAGATTATAAAAAGCTGTACATTGTCATAATGCTTGACAATTTCCCGATCTCTGCTGGAATCGGTCCAGTCAAATGATTATTTCCCAGGTCTAAGATCTTGAGTTTCTTCAAATTTCCTATCTCCTTCGGTATTGTGCCCATTTAGAATGTTCCCGGACAGGATCCTAAAGAAGCATTCAACACACAAAAGAAGGTATTTCAAAATAATTCCAAACACTATCCATCATCATATGTACATTTTTGCAGGTATTCTCAATAGAAATCAAAACCATACAGTTCTTGTAAGTAGGTTATCTGACCAAGTTCTGGCACAAGTAACCCTCTCATCCTTGCAGCTGATATATTTCTGCAAGTTTCACAGCAAGAAACAGGCATATACTCAGTATTTAGTAAACAAAAATATCTAATTTTACAGAGAGGAAGTGATCAAAGTTTCTTACATCTTGATAATATGATCCTTAGATGGAGAACATGTAATGCCGTTCCAATCACAAGGACTTAAATTGGAGACATTCCAAGTACACATAACGAGCAAAGGGTCCTTATATATAGCGTTTTTGAATCTCCTAAGAGCGTCAACTGATACAAGAAGAACAAAACATTAAATACTTCTTAAGATCAGTCACAAAACTAAAGTTTCAACTTCCTCCTCCTTAACTCAAATTACACTCCAATTCTACAAACTGATTCGGCTACTAATGAACAAGTGTTCACCGACATTTATAAAGGCTAACAAACTAAACTTTCTCAGCATCCAAAATAAACGACGGAAACAAAAATAATCAAAGAAAATGGAGAAATCAAATACCTTCCTTAAAGGCAAACGCATCACAGGAGACAAAGAGGAACCCTAAAAGAAGACTCACAAGAACAGGCTGCATAGTTTAAGATAAGTACAATCTCAAAAGATTTCTTCAAATCCACTAAAAGCAGCAAAACCCAGAATTTCTCACTGAGTAGTCATTACAAAAGACCCAATAACTTCTAGTTCCAGGAAGGGGGAGAATTAACAACAATGACAAGAGCTTAAAGACCAAAGTAAGAGATTTAGCAGAAAAGGAAAATGCTTTGAATAATATTCCAGGTTTTTTAACAAAAACCCATTAAATAAAAATGAGAAATTTCTTAGTAAGTAACAGAGATGGTGACGAAGGAGAAGAGACTTTAATTTAAAGACAGTTTTTTTTGGGTCGAAAAGACAGTTTATTTGTTTTGTTTTTTGTGAGTGGAGAGTAGAGAAGGAAGAAATTGTGCTTTTTGAACTTTTTCTTTAGAAAAGAAAGATAATACTTTTGTTTAAATATGTTTCCTTATAAGTTTTGACTAAACCAACTTCTTTGGTGCAAATGGCTCTTATCTTAGTGGCAGGTGGTAAGTTTATATAAGACAATTCATTTGCACAACCAATAAGAATTTAGTTATTGGACCAGTTCAATTGTGGCCTAACATAATTTACCGTTGACAAAAAAAAAAAAAACCAACATCTTTCATTAAATTAGTAATAGATCACTATTTTCTGTGATGAAATTTGATTGATGTTTCTTTCCCATCTAATGCATGTTCATAGTAATATATTCAATTGGAACCCAATCACAATCTGTTATATTTAATTGTAATGTGTAGATTCTATACAAGGACAAATGTGTGAACATGCATTATCTTTCAAACCATTCAAAGTTAATATTTTACTTCCTTTAAAGGAAAATTAGACAAAATACTATTACAATACTATTATGCACTAATAACTTTTATAATTTAGAGTGTTGATTATACATCTAATTTTATTAATCTAATTATTAGTAAAAAAATTATCAATTTAAATATATAATTTCAATTCTAGTCCTTTTCTTACAAAAAGATCGGCAAGACCATATTCATTAGCCTAGCCTAATTCTTTAAAATTTATATCTAATATGATAAATCGGTAGAGAAGATAAATCAAATTCTAAGTATTATAGTCATCGTAATCACCATATAAAAAAAACTTGACAATTTCAATTATAGTATATAGACATTTTAAATAATAATTTTTATAACAAATGTTTAGTCGCATTAAATCATATGATAAGAAAATAATAAAGTTTTGTTTAGAGAAAACTATAATTCAAACCATCTAACTATATAGACAAACATGGTTTTATGAGACTTTTCATTTAATATATATATCACGACTAAAATAAATATTAACGGTCAATATGTTGCCATTTTTGTACCAAAAAATAGATATGTTGCCATTTTAATTTGTAAGTGTAAGGTACAAAAGTTATGGTAAGAGGTATCATTTTAATTTATAGATGGTTTTTAGAAGAACTCATAATATTTTTCAGGATTTGGTTGGTATAATTTTTCAAATTTTATGGATAGAGTTCAATTGAAAGTTAAAAGTGGTATTCCAATGACTTTCACTTTTGCACACGAAATTTAAATCAACGTTTTGAGCCATAGAATTCTTTCTGGATTTGGGAATTTTTTAAATCAGTATAAATTGTGTAGAGATCTTGAAGATAATTTCTTATTCTTAAAATTGGCCAGTTTTCACGCTGGAAGATTTTGACAAATTAAGTAGAATTTTCTCCAGCTTTTCCTTTTATCAGATTTTATGATCAATGAAACAAGAAAATGGATTGTTTTTTTTCAACGGCAAATTATATTGGACCACAACTGGCATGTCCAATAGCCAAATTCCTACATAATGTAGACGGAGAGACTCGATCCCTAATTGTGCAAATAAACTGCCTTATGTGGACTTACCGTCTGCTATTATGCTAAAAGTCATTTACAATAATAGATTGGTTAGTTCATAATATTAAATATTTTTTGAAAAATTGTATTTATGTAAATTATAAGTTATTGAAAAGAAAAATGCTAGGTAAAAACCTTTTTAGTGGTATCTATTAGTTTTGTAGTTTTATACATTTGTTATAGTGTCTTACTTTTCTTTTTTTGTTAATTTTATTTTTATAATTAGATCGACAAGTGCAAATGGCTCTTAGCCTAGTGGCAAACGGTAAGTCCACATAAGGCACCTCATTTGCACAATCAGGGATCGAGTCCCCTCGCCTATATTATGTAGGAATTTGACTATTGGGCCGGCCAGTTGTGGCCCAATATGATTTGCCATTGTTAAAAAAAAAAATTATATCGATAAGATTCAATATATAACTAAAACTCATATTTTAAATTTTGTTTTTTCTGTATTTAGGAAAAATCGAATTTGATATCTGAAAATTTATAAAATAATAACTGATATCACATGTATTTTGCGGGTCGTACTTTCAATTAAATCTTTTTATTTACTGCATCCACAATAATCAACTTTTAAAAAAGTGATCTCCAAAATTGTTTTGCTAAAAAAGGAACTATAAATTCTCTTGATGGCAGTACAATCACATTTTATAAACAATTGGGCTTTTAACTATTTGATCCGACTCAAAGAATGGGCCTTTGGGCCTTTTAGCTCGGATTATCATATCGTATAATCAATGAAGTCAAGGATTCTGCAAAAAGTCAAACACAGTACACGTGTCTTCTTCTTTCTCGCGCAATTCTCAGTTTCATCGTCGTAGAGACCTCCGAGAAACGAGATTTCAAACGAACTCTTTGTAATTAGCGAGAGATTTAGAGAATCTTCAATCTCTTCAGATTATCGAAGCTCTTGATTTATTCGCTCACATGGTTTAGTCTCTTCCTGCTATTGCTAAAATGAAGAAGTTTGATCTTGTGATTAGTCTCTGCGAGTATCTAAAAATGATGGGAATTTCACATGATCTTTATACTTGGCTCATATTTTCTTGGGAAGATGACGAAACTTGGTTTTTAGCCTGACATTTTCACAAACTAGAAAGTATTTCAGACACTGCATTTCTTTCAGACACAGGGGCATTTGAGCTTCAAACTATACTTTGTGTCTAAATTAACCATACTTAATAATTAGTAGTAGTAAAATTTGAAACTATTTTTAACATACGAAAACGAAGTCGTTTTGAAGTTTGACTT
This sequence comes from Lepidium sativum, assembly GCA_023374145.1. NCBI lineage: Eukaryota > Viridiplantae > Streptophyta > Magnoliopsida > Brassicales > Brassicaceae > Lepidium > Lepidium sativum. The sequence goes on from JAKUCM010000476.1 coordinate 10,802, forward strand.
TGACCCTAAAAAGCTTATATAATAGACAGATTCGTAACTCCGATTAGAGTCTGTTCTTCCATGGCGCTCAAATTTCACCAACAAATCATATCGGACCTTCACGAGGACTCTAATGGCGGATTAGTTATTCTCTCCTCTGGTCTCTCCCTCGCTAAACTTATCGCTTCTCTCATCATCCTTCACTCACCATCGCAAGGAACCTTACTTCTCCTCCTCTCTCCCGCCGCTCAATCTCTTAAATCCAGAATCCTCCATTATATCTCCTCTCTCGATTCTCCTACTCCGACTGAAATCACTGCTGATCTTCCGGCGAATCAGCGTTACTCGCTTTACTCCTCTGGTTCTCCTTTCTTCATCACGCCGCGGATTCTCATTGTTGATTTATTGACTCGACGGATTCCAGTTTCTTCACTCGCTGGAATATTAATCCTCAATGCTCATTCCCTTTCAGAAACCTCCACTGAAGCATTCATTGTGCGAATTGTCAAATCCTTTAATGGCTCCGCTTATGTACGCGCCTTTTCCGATAAACCGCAAGCCATGATCTCCGGTTTCGCTAAGACTGAGCGTACCATGCGTTCTCTCTTCCTCAGCCGACTCCACCTATGGCCCAGGTTTTGTAAAATTGGACTCAAAAATTGGTGAAAAAACATGTTTCTTCGTTCATTACGAAGCCATAGTTTTGAATTGTTATCTAGGGTTTCTTCTGGATCAGGTTTCAGCTGGATGTGACTCAGGAATTGGAGTGCGAACCGCCTGAAGTTGTGGATATCAGAGTTTCGATGTCGAGTTATATGATGGGAATACAGAAAGCAATTATTGAAGTTATGGACGCTTGCCTGAAGGAAATGAAGAAGACTAACAAGGTCGATGTGGATGATTTGACTGTAGAGAGTGGTTTGTTCAAGTCTTTTGATGAGATCGTGAGGAGGCAGCTTGACCCAATTTGGCATACTCTGGGGAAAAGAACCAAACAGCTTGTGTCTGATTTGAAGACTTTAAGGAAGTTGCTTGATTATCTTGTTAGGTAATAGCTCTCTGTCGCTTTTCCACATTATCAATGTGCTTCTGCAAATTCTCTTTTTGTAACCCGATCATAGCTTCAAGTTGGGTGGTTCTGCAGTTTCTAACAGCAATTTGTTGTTATATTTGTGGATTTGTGGATAGGTATGATGCTGTGAGTTTTCTGAAGTTCTTGGATTCATTAAGGGTATCAGAGAGCTACCGGTCTGTTTGGTTATTTGCAGAATCCAGCTATAAAATTTTTGATTTTGCAAAGAAACGAGTGTATCGTCTCGTAAAAGCAAGTGACGTCAAGTCAAAAGAACATGTTAAGAATAAAAGTGGTAAAAAGAGAAAGACAAAGTCCGAAGATGACTCTGTAGAAGCAGGTAACATAGTCTTGATCTACATCGTTGTTTTTTGCATGACTTGTGTGTTATAACTTGTATAAGTATATTCTGTAAATTTCTGATAATTGATCAGTGGGTGGGGAAACTGCAACAAATGTGGCTACTAGCGTCTTTATTGAAGAAGTTCTGGAAGAGGCACAAAATGCAAAATGAAGTTTCAGTTTTACTGCCGTTTTTCTTTTACTGTTGATTCGTTGATGGAAGTTGGTTTAGCTAGTTATCGTATTTGTTCTTTTTCTCTTACCTCTTAGATTTGACAAATATGTTTCCATGGATTAGCTGGAAGGAATCATTTTAAACCTAATGGTGCTCCCATGATTTATGCAGGAGATTTTAGAAGAGACACAAGATGAAAGACAGAAGCAGTTTTTTTTGGAGGAAGACAGTAGTGACAACAATGGAATAGTCCTTGTGGCTTGCAAAGATGAGCGGTCCTGCGTGCAGCTTGAAGATTGCATCACAAACAATCCACAGAAGGTCCAGTCAGAGAACTACGTTTAGCTAGAATCTAAGCCATGCATTACAATCATATGAACCCTGTCACTAGTTATTACTCCACACCAAACTGTTATCTTAGAAGCCAATAACCGATTCCATAATTTGTATGGCCCACAGATATCTACTCATTATATATAGACTTGTGCAGGTAATGCGGGAAGAATGGGAAATGTACCTGCTGAGCAAAATTGAGCTTCGTAGTGTGCCAACACCTCAAAAGAAGAAACAAAAGACTCCCAAGGGTTTTGGGATTCTTGATGGAGTAGTTCCGGTAACTACAATACAGAGCTCAGAGGGTAGCAGTGTTGGCAGACAAGAGCATGAGGCTCTTATGGCTGCTGCGTCTTCAATTCGCAAGCTAGGAAAGACAACAGATCTAGCTTCTGGAAATAGTAATCCAGAGGCTCATGTCGAAAAGGCTTCAATTACCAAAGGAAAGGGGAAAAGGGAATCACCAAACTGTCGGAGATCCATAAGAAGTTGCAATAAGAAAATGACGAACAGCGAACCTGAAATCTTAACTGTCTCAGAGAATGAAGAAAAAGCTAGTGAAGCTAGTACATCAGGTCCAGGAGAAGCTGATGCTGTTTGCCCCAACAGTGGTAAAAAGCTACCGCCTGTACATTTTTATGCCATAGAAAGCGATCAACCTATACTAGATATCTTGAAACCTTCTGTGATCATTGTCTACCATCCTGATATGAGTTTCGTCAGAGAAATTGAAGTATACAAAGCAGAGAACCCTCTGGTGAAGCTGAAAGTTTATTTTATATTCTATGATGAGTCAACTGAGGTGCAGAAGTTTGAAGCAAGCATACGGCTGGAAAATGGAGCGTTCGAATCATTGATCAGGCAGAAGTCTATGATGATGATACCCGTTAATCAGGTTTGAAACCCAAATCCCAATATTCCAGTTAAAAGAAAGTCTGCGTTCTTTGTTCAAAATATATAATTTGCTATGAAAGTAGATGAAACTCAACTTATGGAATCCTCTTGTTCTTCACCCTGGATTTTGAATTCAGGATGGGATTTGTGTGGGGTCAAATTCGTCTACAGAATTTCCAGCTTCAAGTACTCAAAACTCATCAACGCGAAAAGCAGGTGGAAGAAAAGAAATCGAGAAAGAGACGCAGGTTCATATCTTAGTACCATCTGATCTGTAAGATTAAATAGATTTGGGAAAACTCATACTTTAGAAAATCAAATGGGTTTTGTAAACAGGTAATAGTTGACATGAGGGAGTTCATGAGCAGCCTACCAAATGTTCTTCACCAAAAAGGCATGAAGATAATACCAGTTACACTAGAGGTTGGTGACTATATCTTATCTCCTTCAATATGCGTGGAGAGAAAGAGCATTCAAGATCTTTTCCAGAGCTTCACGTCAGGTCGTTTATTCCACCAAGTCGAAATGATGTCTCGTTATTACAGAATACCCGTTCTTCTCATTGAGTTCTCTCAAGACAAAAGCTTCTCCTTTCAGGTACCTTCTCACATTCCAATCGTCACAATCAATAATTTTGTATTTTCTCTTATCTTTATCATGTTTTCTTTTCTGCTTTTTGAAGTCTGCAAGCGATATATCAGATGATGTGACTCCATATAACATCATATCAAAACTGTCACTATTAGTTCTGCATTTTCCTCGGTTAAGAATATTATGGTCTCGAAGTCTACATGCAACCGCAGAAATCTTTACTACCTTAAAGTCCAACCAAGATGAGCCCGATGAGACTCGAGCAACAAGAGTTGGTGTGCCTTCAGAAGAAGGTATCATTGAAAACGACATCAGGTAAGAGAAGACAATCTCTTTTTAAACTACAAAAGCAGTTTGTTTATACAGTGTGGTAATATCGAAAGTGACTCATGATTTTGAAACAGAGCCGAGAACTATAACACTTCGGCAGTAGAGTTTCTGAGAAGGCTTCCTGGAGTTTCAGACAGCAATTACAGAACAATAATGGAGAAATGTAAGAGTTTGGCTGATCTTGCGTCTTTGCCTGTGGAGAAATTAGCAGAACTCATGGGTGGTCATAAAGTTGCTCGAAGTCTCAGAGAGTTTCTTGATGCTAAATATCCAACTTTGCTATAAATGAGAGAGGTAACAACACTATTTTTAATTTAGAAGCTAAAGGTTTAATTCTTCTTCATTTGTTACATTTGTTGTACAATTGAAACTAATCTCCTCCATTTATAATTGTAATAGTTATGTGGTTGGAGTGTTGGAAACAACACGACCCTTGAAATGGTTAATTAAGATTTTTTTAATTGTCGAGTTTTTGGAGATAATTTAAAATGATGATAATACATATTGCAAACTAATATATATAAGTGTATATCCACTATCAAAATCAATACACCAATAAATAAATAAAAAACTCAAAACTCACTTTTTTCTCTCAGAAAAAATAGAATATACTATTTTATATAACATGAATTATATATATGTAAAAGATTTAATAAATATGGAAATTTGTACAATCTTGTACATGAAGTATTTTATTTCTTCTTAGAATTTTTAAGATAACGTACAGTCATGACAAGTCGTTGTCTTTCACCTTCAACTTCTGCAAATCTTAGACTTATCTCTGAATATCTCTCTTGCATCTCCTTCAATTCTGTCTCCATTAATCCATTTTGCTCTCTTAGCAACGCTACTTCACTTACCAAATCTTGAACATCGTCTCTGTCAAAAGCAGAAAACAATCAGAAATTATCAATATATGAATTTAAATTGGTTTATGAACATATACGTACCTCTTCTTCAATGTGGCTTCTGGACCATGCAGAGTTTCGCCGGTCTGTTTCATAAATGCATAAAGAGTTATGTTCTAAGTAAAGTATTTGATTATCTTAACTGCAAAAGCTTTATTCTTTTACCACTTGGCTGTTTTGACTTTGTTCGTTGAGTTTAGTTTGCAATTCTTCGATTTTGTTCTTCAAATCCTTTTCCTTTTCGATGAACATCTTCGAAGAGGACTCCAAAGCATTTTCATTTTGTTTTATTTTTTCCTGGATTACAAAATGACATCAACATTAAGGTAATTAGCGATATAGTGAATGCTCTAGTGTGTGTTAGACGCATTACCTCGAGCAGTATTATTCTTTCTTCATTGCTTCTTTGCTCGGTTTTTGTGACGTTGCTATCTGCTGCTTCTTTATTCTCTAGATTTCTCATTTCTTCATATTTCTCCTTTAGCTCGCTTCTCAATTCTGCAACTTGCTTAATGTGATTCTCGATCTCTGATTCATTCTTGGATAAAGAATGCTTTAGATCATCACATTGCACTATTGCGGTTTCTAGTTCCGATTTTAGAATGGTTACGACTGTTTCCTTTTCATCTTTGAATCGCTGCAACTCCTCTGCCAATGACTCTGATTCTTTCTTGATTGATAAAATCGTGCTTCCTAGCTTATTTTTCTCTGCGTTTTGTCTTTGCAAAGATGCCTCGGCTTCTTTATTTGATTTTCTTGTCTCTTCTAACTCAAGGCTTAAGACCTCAATCTCATCCTTCAGCCTAGTGATCTCCTGTGTTAAAGCTGCATTAGCATCTTCTTCTTGCCTCTTATGATTCTCTAGATGCTTGGATTTTTCCTCAAGATCATCTAACATTCTCAGCATCTTCTTTGTTTTAAGCGCTGTCTTTCCCGAGAGCTCGTTGAGCTTTGCTTCATACACAAACCTATTAGCTCGAAGTTCCTCGTCAGCGTTCCTGAGAAGTTCTTCTAGTTGTTGCTTCTGCATGCGCAGATCACGGGATTCAGTCATTGCTTTCATAGTCATTTTCTCATTTGCTGCCAACGTAGAAGACATCTGCTCGGAGATTCTCTTGAACTCATCCTGGATTTTGCTGGCTAAACTAGCATTTTTCCACTTTGTCTTCCTCAGGGCATCTTCAGCTTCAATAGCTCTTTGCTCCTGCTCCACTTTAGCTCGTGTGACAGCTTCGATATCTGCTTCAAAGATCTGAGCTTGTTTCTCGAGCTCTTCTTCCATGCCCTCAATCTGTGCTTCAAGTTCTTTAATGCGGCATAGAGATTCAGAGAACTCCTTGGATTGCTTCTTGAGCTTAGCTTCTAGGCTCTCTACTTGATTTTCAAGCTCATTCACGTTTACAAGAGAAGACGAACATTCATATTGCATTTTCAACTGTTCTTGCACCTGGCTTTGCTCTAGCTTGTACGAGATATCGTGATTTTCCTGCTTAAGTATCTCATAATCCAGAGAAAGCTGCTCCACCTGTATCTCAAGATCATCTTTGTCTCGTTTATAGATCTCTATCTCGTTGTAGAGGTCAGTGATCCTTCTCTCCAGGACGTGTGCTTCTTTTGCATCCATGTGTCCTTTCACAAGCTCATCCAGTGCCTTTTGATCCTCATCTTCATCTGTATCACTTGTGCAGGACCTTCTCCTAGCTTCTTCAGTGTTGTTCTCACAGGTTCTTTGTCTGGGAAGATCGCCTGTTTTCCTGTGTCTTTGCCCCACCGTTGCTTCTAGATCTTTCACAACAAGGATCAACTCCGTATTTGATTCTTGTGTCTTTTGAAGCTCTAACCGTAGATTGGAATTCAGATCTTTCTCACAATCCAGTTCTTCTCGTGTTTCTTCTAAAAGAACATTTGGATCCCTTCCAGCAAAGTGCAACGTGTTCCTAACTTTTGCCTCCTCCTTTCGTTTATCCAATGCTTTAAAACTCTCATTATCTGCCTTCAGCGAATCTCTCTCCTGTTTTAGGCTAGTTACTTCCCGCAAGAGATCCTGACTTCTTTTGGTCTCTTTAACTATTTGTTTCCGCAGGCTCTGCAGCTCTAGTTCGGAAAGATCTGCTCGCCTTGCCAAAGCAACGAGCTCGGCTTTAAGCTTATCTATCCCATCATCTGAGGAAGTCTTTGTGGCATCTCTAAGGATTGTATCATTTGTACTATTTGTGGAGTCATCTGTGCTGATTCCTTGATCAGAACTTCCTGACCATTCGGATTCTGATATATGAGGCTCTTCGTATGTATTTGTTAGCACATGGTGATGCATTGTTGAGCCGTTTTGCTGAATATGATTTCCCCTGCTTCCAATTTCTCCCAATGTATCTAGTTCAGAGATACTGTCAAAACTCGAAAGCGTACTATCAGATTCAATTGATGCTCGACGCCTCAATTCAGCAGTCCGGGAAGCTTTACCAAATATATCTTCCTAATAGAGCAGGCACACATAGAACTTATAACTTTTAGATGTACCAATAGCTTCATAAAATCAAAAATATGGAAAAGCCATAACAGAACATAAGTACTGTACCTCTTGTGAATCTCGTTTATGGCTTTGATCTGCTTCAATACTCAAATTGGATTTAAAATCTTGACCCCATGATCTTTTCGCAAAGCTATCACTTTCTTTCACCACTCTGTGGAGCACACAGACGAAACAGACTCTTTCTTAGAACCCATTGAGAATAAAGACTTGCAACAACTTGAGAGAAGAAAAACTCATAATAGCAGAGTCCAGTTTCCTATACCTTTCCGGATCCGCATTTTCTAGCTGCCTTTGTATTGATACCTGAATAATGAAAAAAACCCAGTTCGAAACTCAGTATCCCAGATTTTAAAAAAAAATATCATTCAAAAAAACAAATAAGCAAAAATCTTGTGAACTGTAATGTCTCATGACAAACGTTAATGCAAGAAAGAGACAGAGAGTGTGAGAGAGCTAACGTGCAAAATTGCTTTTGAATTTGAATTCTGTATAGGAAGAGAAACATTGCAAGGCTTGATTGCATCAACATAATCAGCAAAGTCAATAGAAGACTCTCCCACAACACCAGATTTCGTAGGTCCCTGCAAAAACAAAGCTAAGAACATCTTAAGAACAATCCAAAATCTCAGAGAACTCTTCCAAACTCTGAATTAGTTTTATTTTCCTCACCGTCGTTGACACAATAAAATGATAGATTCTCTGATTAACCTTCTTTGTCTTCACATCTTGAAGAAACTTCACCGTCTCGTAAACCGGAGATTCCCACCGGCAATGTCCGTCGAGCACCATAGCCTTATCAGGCTTTCCCGTCGGTTTCCCAACATCTTCCGGAACTAGAGAGATCGTTAATCCCTCTGCTTTCAACTGAGTCACCTAAACAAACAAACAAACAAACAAACAAACAAAAGTCTCAATCACTCCATTGTTTCTAACTACAATACAAGATCTAAAATCCAAAATCTGAATTTAGATGATTTTTGGGAAGATTTTGATTGTTCATAAATTCGAAAATGAAATTAACTGTTTATACTTGTCATATCAAATGTCAGATTGACTTTATTTCCTCCAATTTCAAAATCCAAGCAACGATCGTCGTCTACATTATCCCAAAGAACTCTGTTCTCTAGTCGCCTCCAAAATTTACAGTTCAAAATCTGAAAAAACCTCGGAGAGGAGAATAGTGAAACTACCTGAGTCGCATGAAACTGCAACTTAAAAACAATTTTGATCTTGTTCTTCTCATTCCGCCATCTCGCTGACTTAAACATCTCCACCACTGAATCCGAGTATTGATCACCGCAGAATCAGATTTCCTTACCGGAGGAGCTCCAGGCATTCTCGCTTAGAACCAGCCATTATCAACACACCTTCTTCAGTCCAATATAGAGAGTAGAGTAATACACTACAAATGGTTAGAAGAACACACCACCAGTAGCAAAACTACTACTACTCCGAGTCAGCTCAGTGAATCAGGAACGAGTAACATCAAGAGGAAGAAGACACGAGCGTTAGCTCACCACTGGATTTTTCAATAAATAGGACAAAAAAAAAACGAAAAGTAGATCTCTGCTTAGTGTAGATACGTTCTTTTCTTTTTTTTTTTGTTAAATAATTTTAACATTATTTTAAAAACATTAATTATATAAAGTATGTTGTATCACCAAACCGAAGAAAGAATAAGTTTATGTCAAAAATTAGCCTAACAATTCTCAGAAACATCAAATATATTAGTTGATCTAATAATTATTTCTGTAATCTATTAACATAGGCTATTAGAGCAATATTATTGGAGAGTTTTTATTAGAATTTCTTAAATATTATTAAATGATTATATATGAATTAAGAAATGTATTTTAATAATAAAATAATAAAATAAAGTAGTAAACCCATTAATAATAAAATAAATTAAGAAACCTTTTAAAAACCCTTGATAATGGTGGTCTTAGTTGGCAACCGATTATGTTTCCTAATGAATTATTTTTATTTTAAAAAAGTCAAAAGTCAAAACTAGAATTTATTTGCATTTATAGATTATTCAAAACAGATTTTTGTGTTGCAAGTGACATTTAGCCTACTGGCAGGTGGTAAGTCCATAAGAGGCATGCGAATTTGCATATCTGAAATCGAGTCCCCCTCTTGCATTTGCAAGAACTTGGCTAATGATCCGGCCATTTGTACCCCAATGTTGACAAAAAAAAACAGATTTTTGTGTTCGTAATATTAGAGATTTGGTCTCTAATTCATCTTTTGAGAATATAATTTTGGTGTTCGGGAAAATTATTTGCTTATATGCATCGCAAGTTTTTTTATCAGTTTTTTTTCATTTCATTTTTTCAAATATATAAATATACATTTCTTTAAATTGTTTGCTAACAAAGGGATTAATAAAAACAATGGATGACAAAAGAAATGTTTATGTAGTAGAAAATTTTAAACCCTGGCAAAAGAATAACAACTATAATAAATCTTTAAAGATTAAATCATTTTTTTTTGTCAACTAGCCTACTGGATATTAAATCTCACACCTACTATTACTACATGTGGACCGGCGATTCTTCTTCTTCTTGGGCCAACATGGGCCGAGCCTTGTGGCCTTTCTTCAAGTTAAGTCCAGATCCATATGATCTTCTGGGCTTCTGGAAATGGGCCGAATTGCTGATCTGTTACTCAGCATAATGGGCCTCGAGTTCTCTCTGTTTTTTCTGCATGATCCATCTGGTTTTAATGCCTGAAATGAAGTGTTAGCTTTATGGTCAAGGGTGGTCTATATTGATCTATTGTCAGTTCAAGACAGGAGAAGATGATGTTGTGTTTTGGCATATATATGACACAATGTAGAGCATGAAAGGGGTGTGTTTTACCTTGAGAGTTGAGAGAGGCCTAAGAGAGTGAGAAGCTTGGATCTTGGGGGGTTCTTTCTTGTTCTTGAAAACACATTGCTTGTAATCACTTCTTATGATCATAGTGAAGCTGTGAGAGTTACTCACCGAGATGTACCAAGGAGACTTCCTCCTTGAGAACTCGTAAATCCTCTTGTTCGGTTCTTGTTTGCAACTTCTCATAACCTACACAAAACATTCAGCAAATCATATTAGGGACTAAATAGCTTATAGATTAAAGCATATCTTGACAACAAGTGGTATCAGAGCATCAGGTTCAAGCTATGTCAACTAAAACAGAAGCTAGTATGAAGAATGAGAAGGTTGAGTACATGGAACCTACTCAAGGGCGTTTTGATGTTGAGAAATTTGATGGTGAAGGCGACTTCTCTCTCTGGAAATTCAAGGTCCTAGCTCAGCTGGAGATCCTAGGACTCGATGATCCACTTCTGCCTGTTTATCTAGAAGAAGAAGCCAGTTTAGATCCAAAAGGGAAAGAATATAACAAAGTTGCTGCAGAAGATGAACTTGAAAAGGCTAAAGCAGATCCAAAATGGAAAGCAAAAGATAAGAGAGCAAAGAATCTTATCTGTTCAAGTCTAGCTGATGCTGTTCTCAGATGAGTGAAAAGAGAAAGATCTGCGTATGATACATGGATGGCTTTGGAAGCAAAATATCAGGTGAGAACACTTCCGCACAGATTCAACCTGAAACAAAGATTTTATTCTTTCAAGATGGATGCAGGAAAAAATCTAGATAAGAATCTGGATGTTTTTAACAAGTTGATATCTAACCTGGCTAGTGTACATGTTGACATGAGTGATGAAGATAAGGCAGCTATTCTTATGAATAGTCTGCCAAAACAATTTGATACTCTTGTTCACACATTGAAGTACAGCAGCGGAAGAGAGACAATCACAGTAAAAGACATTGTTAGTTCGGCCTATTCCATAGAAATGGAACTAAAGGAAAAAGGTCTTTACAAGTTACAAACAAGTGCAGAAGGTCTGGTGTTTCAAAGTAGAGGAAGAAGTGAAAAGGTTTCAACATCAAAAGGAAAACAGAAGGACAAGAGTAGATCTAAATCCAGAGCAAAAGCAAAGCAGTGCTGGTTTTGTGGTTCGGAAGATCATTTCAAAAGAGATTATCCTAAAAGGAAACATCATAGTAATGATAGCAGATCGGGAAAGGTTGAAGCTAGTATTGTTGAAACTACGGAAACAGAACCATTAATGCTTATGGCGTCAATTAAGGAGGGGGGAGATGAATGGATCATTGATTCTGGATGTTCATATCATGTAACATTCAGAAAGGACCTCATGTTTGATGTGGAAGAGATTAATGGAGAAAAGATCTTAATGGGAAATGACACTAGTTGCAATGTAACTGCTATTGGAAAAGTGAAGTTTCAGAATGATGACAGATCAGTTGTGATATTATCACAGGTCAGATTTTCTGAAATGGCTAGAAGAAATTTGATTTCTTTGGGACAACTGGAGATGCTGGGATGTTGGTATAAGTCAAAGGATTTCAAGTTGAAAGTGTTTAAGGATGAACGAGTGGTTCTATCAGCAAGTTACAAGAACACTCTATATTTCTTAAATGGTAAACCTATAAAATCAGAAGCTAATGCAATGTTGATATCAGAAAATATGATGGATCTGTGGCATAGCAGATTGGGACATATGAGTGCTGCTAACATGAAGCTTCTAAAAGAGAAAGGACTGATAAAACAAGGAGAAATCAAAGACTACAAGAAATGTGAGCCATGCATTCTGGGGAAATCACACAGAACATCATTCAGAAAAGGTATTCACGTTTCAGAAAGACCTATGGAGTATGTGCATTTCGATCTATGGGGATCACCTAATGTAACACCTAGTTTGGCAAGGTGTCAGTATTATATATCATTCGTTGATGATTATACTAGAAAAGTTTGGGTGTATTTTCTGAGAACAAAAGATGAAGCTTATGGGAAGTTTGTTGATTGGAAAACTTTGACTGAGAATCAAAGTGGTCAGAAGCTGAAAGTACTAAGAACCGACAATGGACTGGAATATTGTAACAAGGTGTTCGATGATTTCTGTGCTCAAGAAGGAGTGAAGAGACACAGAACATGTCCATACACTCCACAACAGAATGGGATAGCTGAAAGACTAAATAGAACTATTTTAGAAAAGGTGAAAAGTCTATTGACAGAGACAGGTTTATCAGAATCATTCTGGGCTGAAGCTGCATCTACAGTTGTTTATATACTGAACAGAACTCCTTCTAAACCGATAAACTATCAAATACCAGAACAATTGTGGACATGAAGAGAACTAGATCTATCTCACATGAGAAAGTTCAGATGTTTGTCTTATTTTCATTCTGATCAAGGCAAATTGAAACCTAGAGCTAAGAAGGGAGTTTTCATGGGATATTCACAAGGTGTTAAAGGTTATAGAATATGGAGTTTAGAAGACAAGAGATGCATTGTGAGCAGAGACGTGATCTTCAATGAAGATATCGTTTACAAAGATTTTGACAAGGCTTCTTTGGATTTTAAGAAGAAGGAGGTGGATAAGAATAAAAGGGTTTCTTTCTTACTACCTACTGATTCAAGTGAAGCTAGAAGTTCAAGTGATGCTGTTCATGATGCAGATCAAGGTGGAGTTTTTCATGATTCAAATGAAGAAACAGAGAATATAAACACAGAAGATGACACAGAGATGGATGAATCAGACTATAGTGACTACTTGTTGGCAAGAGACAGAAGCAGAAGAGAAATAAGACGGCCTAGTAGGTTTATTGAAAACAACATAGCATATTATGCACTAAATGCTGCGAATGACATTAATTTTGATGAACCTAAGACTTACACAGAAGCTATAAATGGTAAGGACCGTGATCTATGGATAGCTGCTATGAAAGAGGAAATAGAATCTTGCAACAAAAATCAAACATGGTCGGATGTTCCTATGACTGGTAATCTAAGAACTGTTGGTTGCAAATGGATCTACAAAGTGAAACCGGGAATTCCAGAGGTTGAAAAACAAAGATTTAAAGCAAGGTTGGTTGCTAAAGGGTTTACACAGATTGAGGGTATTGATTATTATGAAGTGTTTTCTCCTGTGGTTAAACACATTACTATCAGATTAATGTTATCAATTGTGGTTAATCATGATATGGAATTGGAGCAGATGGATGTTAAAACAGCGTTTTTACATGGAAGCCTAGATGAGAGGATCTATATGCAACAACCAGAAGGTTTTGAGAAGAAAGGAAATGCATGTTTATTGCATAAATCACTATATGGTTTGAAACAGACTTCTAGACAATGGAATTTGAGGTTTAATGATTATATTAAATCTCAAGGTTATAGCAGAAGTGATTTTGACAATTGCGTGTATTTAAGAGAATTCAAGAAAGGTTTCTACATTTATTTGCTTCTCTATGTCGACGATATGCTATTGATATCAAGCGACATGGGAGAAATCATTAAGCTTAAAGGTTTATTGAGTGATGAGTTTGAAATGAAGGATTTGGGAAATGCAAGGAGGATACTGGGTATGGATATTTCAAGAGACAGATTGAATGGGGTTCTGAGATTATCTCAGAAAGTTTATATTAACAAAATCTTGAACACATTCAATCAATCAGAGGGCAAAGCAGTTCATACTCCTATGGGTTCTCATTTTAAACTATCAAGCAGCAAAGAAGGTGAGAAGTTAATGGACAGTGTACCTTACGCCAGTGCAGTGGGCAGTCTGATGTACGCGATGGTTGGTTCACGTGCTGATCTGGCATATGCTGTAGGTCTGGTTAGCCGCTTCATGAGTAAACCTGATACAGAGCATTAGAATGCAGTTAGATGGATCTTAAGATATTTAAAACATGCAAAAGATCTGAGTCTGACTTTCAAGAAAAATGAAATGAAAGGAATAAAAGGATTTTGTGATAGCGACTCTGCATCTGACAGGATTCGTCTTTCAAGTTGGTGGAAACACTGTCAGCTGGAAATCTGGTCTTCAGACTAGAGTGGCCCTGTCAACAACGGAAGCAGAATATATGTCATTAGTGGAAGAAGCAAAAGAAGAAGTATGGTTGAAGGGTATTACCTTTGAGATCGGACTTGGAGATCTAGAAACAGAGATCTACTGCGACTCACAAAGCGCCATTTGTCTCGCCAAAAACAGTGTGTACCATGAAAGAACAAAACACATGGCGGTTAGAATGAGTTTTCTAAGGGAACTAGTTGAAGATGAAGAAATAAAGGCGAAGAAGATTAGTACCTTAGATAATCCGGCAGACATATTGACAAAATCGGTACCAGTGAAGAAGTTTGAAACGGCATTAGATCGGCTGGGTTTACTCAGCGATCTAGTATGTTGAGAAGACTAAGAGTCTTGAGGAGTCTCTTCGGCACACATGCATGCCGAAGAGGGAGGGGTCAGAAGAAAAGTGGTCAGTTTTTTTTTCTGATGAGAGTTTGTTCTTAGTTTTGAAGAGAAGAAATTGAATCTAAGAACATGGAAAAGGAAATGAGCAGAGTTGAGATGGTTAGACTTACTCTGCGAATGTACAGTCTTCATGCATGCTGGAGTTTTCTCTTTGGAATCGGAAACAGATATCTGTTTTTCGGTGGATCTTCGGAGTTACAGTGTGAAGGGTAAAGGGAAATGAAAGGCTATCTCGAATGGTTTTTTTCTCTGATTCTTCTCGCGATGGAGAAGATCAGAGAGGATTTTCTCTCTGGTTTTGGTCGGAGGTTTGAAGAAGATGGGAGGAGAGAATGAGAGAGAAGTGTTTTGTTTGAGAGACGTTTAGGGTTGCGAAGAGGAAGAGGAAGAGTTACCTCGGTACTCTAAGGAGAAGGGGAGGAATCGAGGAGTCGCCTGGATTGCCGCGAAGAAATGAAGAAGTCGAGGTGGAGTTTGTGGACCGGCGATTCTTCTTCTTCTTGGGCCAACATGGGCCGAGCCTTGTGGCCTGTCTTCAAGTTAAGTCCAGATCCATATGATCTTCTGGGCTTCTGGAAATGGGCCGAATTGCTGATCTGTTACTCAGCATAATGGGCCTCGAGTTCTCTCTGTTTTTTCTGCATGATCCATCTGGTTTTAATGCCTGAAATGGAGTGTTAGCTTTATGGTCAAGGGTGGTCTATATTGATCTATTGTCAGTTCAAGACAGGAGAAGATGATGTTGTGTTTTGGCATATATATGACACAATGTAGAGCATGAAAGGGGTGTGTTTTACCTTGAGAGTTTAGAGAGGCCTAAGAGAGTGAGAAGCTTGGATCTTGGGGGGTTCTTTCTTGTTCTTGAAAACACATTGCTTGTAATCACTTCTTATGATCATAGTGAAGCTGTGAGAGTTACTCACCGAGATGTACCAAGGAGACTTCCTCCTTGGGAACTCGTAAATCCTCTTGTTCGGTTCTTGTTTGCAACTTCTCATAACCTACACAAAACATTCAGCAAATCATATTAGGGACTAAATAGCTTATAGATTAAAGCATATCTTGACAACAAAGGGATTAATATTCAGCAATTGTTTGCTAACAAAGGGATTAATAAAAACAATGGATGACAAAAGAAATGTTTATGTAGTAGAATATTTTTTTTTGTCAACTAGCCTACTGGATATTAAATTTCACACCTACTATTACTACAGGTAGGAGGTTCGATCCCTGGTACCTTGAGGATTTGTAAAATGACTACATCACTGAGCAATCTGTCCTCGACAAGATTAAATCATTTTAGTTTGTGAATTTTGTAATATATTTGTATGTATTAAAAAAATCGTACCGACAGATTTTGGAGAAAAAATATGATTAATAAAATAATGTAAATCGTATGCTCTACAAAAACGGCACGCACCACAATTTTTTGATTGAGTGGAAATTAGCTTTATTTATTACTAATTTCTTTTACTAATTTTTATTTGATTTTATAGTTGAAAAAGTTGCAGGTTTTCAGTGGAGGGAACAGTGACCAGGTCTGCATCGAAATGACATTTATGTCCTTAAAACTCCTGAGAAAATATCATATTCGTAGTTCGCGATAAGGGTAATATAGGTAATATAGTCAATTAAATGTATTCATGGTTCGTTGGTCACGATGATGGTACACTAAAAAAGGCAATGGTCATTTAGTCAACCTTAACGTTATTATTAATTTAACGTTTATTTTTATTTATTTGATAAAGGTAATTTAACGTTTTTTCATCATCTAGTAATCTGTATATTCAATGATCACTTAATAAACGTCTTGATTAATCGTCTACTATTGCAAATGACATATAGTCTAATGGCAGACGGTAAATCTATTTAAACCAACACATTTGTATAATTTAGAATCGAGTCTTTCTGGCTACATTATGTAGGAATTTAGCTATTTGACCGATCAGTTATGGTCCAATATAATCTATCATTGACAAAAAAAAACGTCTACTATTTGTGAAATTACCAGAGAATTTCGTTGCTTAGGTTTTTCTCAACAAAGCATTGAAGGGCATTACTCTTGACATCAAATAAGTATTATGACATCTAGTGACTCCAAAAAATCTGTTATTCTTCGTGAATTTGACAATTCAATTACGGACAAAACAATGTAAATTGTTTAAAACTTTTTAGTTTCTTTTACTTTGTAGAAGCTTTTAATAATGATTTTGAATGGTAAATGCAAAAAAAAAAATATAGATCATGTAAATTTTACAGATCATATGCAAATCATGCAAAATATACAAACAAATTTAGAGTATTTTCTCTGATATTTAATAATATATATTTTTAAAAATTTAAGTTATATATATTATAATAAACAGTATGATAATGATCTTTATAAATGATATATAAGTTACATCTATATCATAATAATTAGTATTATAAGAATTTATATAAATATCTATATCAATCTTTATTTTTAAATATAAAAAATATATTAATTTTAAACAATATTCATCCGAATTTAATGTTATATATTTCAACAATAATAAGTTTTTATGTGGTATAAATTTAGCAAAAATAATTGATTTTATTTTTTATAGAAAAATATTAAAAATGCAGGTCGGATGGTTTGCATAAGATGAGTGTATGTTCGTTTTTCAGTTTTTTCTTTTGATCTGCAAATAGTGTATTTTATTATTTAGTTAGTTTTTTGACTTGCAATAAAGTGTGTGAAACTATTCAAACCCAATATTTTTCTTGTTCCATTTTGTTAGAAGTTTTAGTTGAATGCATATTTATTTAAATAAATCAATATTAATATACTTTGACCAATTTATATAAAATACTGCAATTAAATTTTATAGTGTCAAGGTAAAAGTAAATTAAATTTTATATAAGAAACTATTGAATATCTATAAAACCATTAAAAAAGCATAAAACATCTAATAAAAAGCGACAAGCAATATAAAGATTGTTGAAAATAATGTGAGTCGTTTCAAAGTGTCAATAGCTTAATTGGAGCACAAACTTTCAGAACTTTTACCAAGTTTTTTCAAAAGGACCAAAAAGTTGATAAAATTGACAATTATTATGTACAACTACAAAGCATGTAAAAATCAGATTACAGACATGTGGTATAATGCCTAGTGGCAGATGGTAAATCCACAAGAGGTATGCGCATTTACACATCCTGGGATCGAGTTCCCCCATTTACATTTGCAAAAATTTAGCTAATAGACTGGTCATTTATGGCCTAATGTTGACAAAAAAAAAGACACTTGACATAATTTTGCAAGTCAGCTTTGTAAATAATAAAAAAGGCATGAGTGGACATGGAACATGCAAATATTTTGATAAGCAGTGTGACATCAAAACCTGATAGTTAATATTTTGTCTTTTGGTTAATACATTCCAATACTTGTGGGGTTTATAACCAGCTGTATTTTTCTTCTTACTTTATACAACCAAACTTAATTATTATAACAATTACAATTTTGAAGAAAACGTTTTGTGATACTACCAAAAACTTGGTGTCCTGTGTCGTATAAAGATTTTAATTGTTAAAATATAAAAGACTCAGCTCAATTTTGTCTGTTTATTACCAAAAAGTAGTATAATTTAATCTATAAAATTAATTTACAATTGAAAATGTTATCTTTAAAAATAACAAGAGAATATGTCACCTAATTTTAGGTGCAGTTATGATAAAAAAAAAATTCCCATGCTATAGAAAAACAATTTATGTAATGTTTTTTAAATTTTTGTTTGGATTTTTGAGGGAAGGTTAAACTGTCCCTTTCCTTTAAAAAAAAATTGTATTAATTGTTTTAATGGCCTCAGTAAATAATCAAAGTTTCAAAAATACCATCTTCGTATTGATCTTTCTATTTTTTTCACAATTAACGACTTAAGTCGTTTTGCCTTTTCTTTGGAATCGATTATAATAGTTTTTATAGTATTAGCGTTGATTTCCTTCATCTTATTTGTTTTGTTTTAGATATGGTATAGTTTTACCATTTGTATAGATACGAGTTATAAAAATTCTTTCACTTTTTCTTTTTAATATCATCTTAGCCAAATTTATGTAGTTTTATTAATGTTGGTTGACGATCAATTATTCAGATTTACTTATTTTTTCATGTGTTTCACTATCATCAAAAACATTTTTTGGTATTTTTATAGGTGGTTGTTTAATATTTGACATGTAATTCTTCAAGTGCTACCACAATGTTTGTGGATAAATTTCAAAACAACATAGTTAAATTTTGAGGCGTTGAAGTTTTTGGAAGAGCAAATCAACAGTGGTTCCTCTTAATCATTTTCTGGTAAAAATTTTAATTTTTGTGGAACAGATATGCTTGTTTGTTGGTTGCAAGTGGTTTGGGTAGGAGAATGGTGATGTCTCCCTTGCCGTTTCATCGGAAGCGTTTGCATGGCGGTGTCCCTAATAGATGAACATATGGTAGAGTCATTTATGGATGTGCGGCTACTCATAATCTCGATCTTTCCAATCTTAGACTATAATTAGACCTATCTTTATATTATATTTTTGTAATATATATTTATGATCTTTAAACTTTTTAATAATATTTTTTCTTTGAGGTGCCAAGAAAGAAAGCTTAAACAAAAAAACTTGAAAGAAAAAAGAAGAAGACAAAACATCTTCCGTTAATTAAAAAATACTAATGTCTTATTAACTTATTGTATACTATATGAGAGTAATACTACCAAAAAAATATATTAATATATTTGTCACAATAAAAAATATTGTTATAAAGTTGTGATAAATTGTAAATAATTATAGTAAAAATGTTATAAATGTGTATTGATAGCAAAAAATCTATATATTTGTGACGAATAAATTTAGTAACAATTTTGTTACAAGTCATTACGGAATAGAATCATAATGATTCGTAACAAATAAAATTTGTAATAAAATTGTATATAAAATGTCACAAATTATTACTAATGTTTATAGTAACAATACAATTGTCACAATAATTTAGTTTTTTTGTGTGTAAATAATAATATATTGTGAAATTCTTTTTTCTACCGTCATTTATAACATAAGGGAAAGAATGAAACTAGTTCAAGATTACAATAGAAGCAACAATGAATAATTCAGATAAGACAAAGCATAAATGAAAAGAAAGATGTTTAGAAAATTGTAACTCGAATCTGCTGAAAGAAGCCACTGCGAAGCAAACCTAAACTAGAGCAGGTGACGAAACCTCCTGTAGATAATAAGAAATACTTCATAGATGAAGTGGTAGGATCCTATATCGGCAAGAAAATCTACATTCTTCCGGAAGAAGCGAAGTCAAAAACAGTCAACCAATTAACACCAAAAATAGAAACCAAGGATCGACCCGACCTCGATTAGGTCGAAAAGTACGAACGGAGAGAGAAACAGCCTCAACACGGTAAAACCAAACTCGGTAGAGCAAGGTCCCAAATCGAACCGAAACAAGGAACCCTAATGAACAGCTCGAGAAACCAAACATAAGATCTTAACTAAATGATAGCTAAAAACTTAAATTGGAGCCAAAATAGAGACACAACCTAACTAAACGGATCACCAATGAGAAAATCGAGCTTATACGAACCAACACGCCCAGAACAAGCAAAACACCATAAAACTCCAAACCGGAATAGACTTAAAATTACTTAATTAATCAGCCCTATACCTTGAAACCTAGGTCTAAGTGTCCTCAAACTAGACCTATGAGCTAGAGATAAATGTCCTCGAAAGGGCACGTGTTTCTTATTCATAAAATATTAATATTTTAATATAATATATGAAATGAACCAATAAAAAATATACACATGACTAGAAATTCATTTAAAATTTTTTTAATTAAAAGACTCTTCTCTTCTCTCTTCTCATATCTAATATTTTTCAATTATTTATTCATAAGAAACTTGTAAAATACCCTTGTTAATGATGCTCTTAAGTACTAATCCGAGTAACATAAGATTCTATCACATAGACAATCTTAACTCTTTTTTTTTTTGGTGAGGTTTTGACTCTACATTCAATAAATAAAAAATTGGCTTTCTAAAGCTACGAAAGTAAAATTAAATTTAGAGCACAATCGGTTTAATGTCAGTTCTCTGAAAAAACAATTACTTTATTTTCGTTGTCAATCAACCTCTTATTAATAATAATTCAATAATCTTTCTGAAAACTTATTTAAGGCTTTGGTTACCGGCGAACGCTTCTAAAGGCGACATTCTCGAGTTTCCGGCTGTTTCCTAGATTGAAGTAGCCTTTTATCGCCCTACCAAATGCAATAAGTCACTATCAAACAGCTCGCCCATTACAGTTTAATATAATTCAACTAATCATGTACTATAAAATATACTGCAAAAGTTTTAATAGTTTAAAGATTAAAACACATAAAGTTCTAAATAAAAATTCACATACTTAACACTTTTATGAAATAGAACAATTTTTTTTTTAAAACATAATATAATTTAAAACAGAAAAATATCATTAACATTTAAACATATATAATATTAAAAATTAGATAACTTATAAAAATAGTCCAGTAAACATGCAGATTGCTTTGTTTTAACCTAATATTCGTATCTATTTTATTATATCGATTATACCAACTGTCGCCATTTAAATTTAGTATTTCTCACCAAACAAAGTCGTAAACCACTATATTATTTACCAAATTATATAATATGATTTACTATAAATAGATTACATCTCAACATTCTTTAACAAATATATTGCCATCAAAAAAAAATATTGCCACTAATCTAATTTTTGGACCCATTGTTTTCCTTTTACACAATTTTTATGCGATAAGAAGCCAACAGAGTGGCTAAGAGGTCATTGATATACAACTACCTATATAAATATATTTTTTATTAACAATAATTAAACCAGAAATGTTCGATTTATAACTCAATTTAATAAATTCTAAGATAGCATGACTCTTTACATGAATAGAGCATAAATAAACATTAAACCACTTAACAGAAAATATATATTTAAATATTACTTTTACTTATTTAGTTATTATAGAGTTGATTGCATCATACGTATTCTACTAATCAAACAGCTTAAATTAAATATTAGTCTTGTATGTAAATTGAGTTCTGAATAAGATGCAATATGAATATGTAATTTATTGTGTTTGTTAAACAATCACATCTATAATAATAAAAATCCATTTATAAATGAATTGATTTCGGACAAGTGACATTTAATTTAGTGTTATATATGATAAATTCATAAGAGACATGTGCACTTATATATCTATTAATTACAACCAATATTGGTAAAAGAATGAATTTGTTTTGGTCTCTTTTTCCTTATGAAATTATTTTAAATAGTTGTATGATTCAGCATATTAAATTTTTAGAATATGAGTTATAAATTGATTTTGCTAATTAGTAATGTAATTGTTGATAAAAATCATAAAAATAACTTTTTATGTTTTGATTTGGTATGTTAACAATAATAAAATATATAAGGTCCGATTAATAACGAAAATTTTTTAATTGAAGCTGAATGAAATACTTGTTATCTAAAAGGAGAAAAAAAAACATATGTGCATATTAATCTTTTAACTCTAAATAGATAAATAGATTAAGAAAGTCGATATATCCACAACACAACTACCAAAAGTCAATAAAAAAATAAATAAAGATATATATAATGAAATAAATAGAGATATTCGAAGACAATCTTATGATTTGATGGCATGAGAAATAAGATAAGTATTCTCTTTTCACATTTTCTTTTTCTCACTTTGAGCATGTGAAAATGAAAATGACATTTTCCTTTGCTCTGTAAAGGATTAATCATCATGTGATTTTTTTTCAAAAATTTGATTATTTTTGATAAATATAAACAGATAGATATTTATCTGTGGATGCCTCTTGGAAAGCAACCGACCCATTTTTGGGTTTTGGTTGGATAGCATTTCCAGATTCAGTGGAGGGAGAATTGGCGGGATCTGAGAGAGGACACCGGTGCTTTTCGTCGTTACACGCAGAGTTGGAAGCGGTCATTCGGGCTTTGGAGGCGTTAGTGAAGAGGCGGGTGATGGTAGTTGAGGTCTCAACTGATTGTGAATCGGTGTGGCATATTCTTCAACAGCCAGAGGACTAGCCGGCTTTCGAGACGTATCAGAAGGATTACACTCGACTGCAATCGCTCTTCAGAAGCTGCACTCTATCAGTTATCCCGAGATTGCTGAATTACAAGGCTGATGGGTTAGCTCGGGCGTGTCGAGAATCTTTATAGCGAAGCTGAGAGGGAAGGACCGAAGTTCTAACGTTCTTTCTATTGTTATTTTGTCGTTGGAAAAAAAAAGCAGATAGATATTTCATTCTTATAAATATAAAATAATAATATTTTACACGAATATATTACGTTATATGAATATGTCACTCCTCATCAACTTTCGTAAACAAAAATGTTCCTTTACTTTATGCTTTTCTGAAAATATCATGTTTTGTTTTGATGTTAATTAAGTTGCAATAGAGCTGTCTTAACAATAATAATTAGAAAAAATTGCTCAAATAGAGTAAAATTATAGTGTAATTATTAAAATAGTTTTTGTCAAAAAAAAAAAAAAGTGTCAAGGGTGTAATTACGGTTACACCCTTGAAACAAAAAACTAATGTCTTCTTCTATTTTCTTCTTCTTCTCAGGTTAGTTTCATACCCAAAAAAGAAAGAAACCTATAGTGTAAACCGTCGTCGTTAACTTCTCTTGATTTTGTTTCTTACTCGTCTTACTCAACGTGTTCTTCCCTGTATTTCATACTCGTTGTCTTCTTCTTCATCTTGTTCTTCGTACTCGTCGTCTTCATTGTCGGTAAGTTTCTTCTTCCTCTGCTCCTCTTCTGCTTTTTCTTCTTTTTCGTAAGGGCATTTGGGTTTAGGGTTGACGTAGACATTGGGTTTCTCGATTTTGTGACATTTTGATTTTTCGATTTTGCGACATTTGGGTTTTTGTTCTTCACTAACTTATTCTATGTCTAGTAGATTTCTGCCCCAGTCTAAGCCAATGTGATATAGTTCGTAATTAGTTGTGAGTGTAAGGGTGAAGAAGCGATATGATATGTCTAATACAGTTAGTATGATGTTGGGTAGAGTTAGGTCGTAGGGGGTATAGTTGGATTATAGTGTAGTAGAGTTAGCTTGTAGTGTAGTTGAGTTAGTCTGACGTGTGATAGAGTTAGATTTAAGAGAGGTAGAGTTGGTTTGTAGTGTAATAGAGTTAGGTTGTAGTATGCGGTATAGTTGGATTCCGTGTGGTAGAGTTGGTATGTAGTGTAATAGAGTTAGGTTGTAGTGTGCGGTAGAGTTGGTATGTAGTGTAATAGAGTTAGGTTGTAGTGTAGTCGAGTTAGTCTGACGTGTGATAGAGTTAGATTCCGTGTGGTAGAGTTGGTATGTAGTGTAATAGAGTTAGGTTGTAGTGTGCGGTAGAGTTGGTATGTAGTGTAATAGAGTTAGGTTGTAGTGTAGTCGAGTTAGTCTGACGTGTGATCGAGTTAGATTTAAGAGAGGTAGAGTTGGTTTGTAGTGTAATAGAGTTAGGTTGTAAGAATGTATTGTT
The DNA here is from genome assembly GCA_023374145.1 of Lepidium sativum. Taxonomy (NCBI): domain Eukaryota; kingdom Viridiplantae; phylum Streptophyta; class Magnoliopsida; order Brassicales; family Brassicaceae; genus Lepidium; species Lepidium sativum. Next base: position 34,854 of record JAKUCM010000476.1, read on the forward strand.
GCGTTGTAGTTTGGTTGAGTTGGGTTTTATAATGCTTATCGTTTGTTTTCTTTCATCTTTAGATATGGCAGACAAGAACTACCCTAAGAAATTTCTCACACACAGTGTACATGTGATGAAGAATCGAAGCATCAACCATTTCTGCAATCTAAAATACATCAGTAATATGATCAAGGGTATTGGTGAGGATGCATACGTAGACACCAAAGAGAACTCTTGCGTAGGGGTTTTTCTGAAACTAGCAGATTCCGACTTCAACTTTACAGGTAGGCATATACAATGCATGTTGATGAATCAACTAGTGACTAAAAAGATGTATGAGATTTGGGTGCTGTTTGGAGCTTGTCCTACGAGGTTTTCTCTGCACGAATTTGCTGAAATAATGCAGCTTAATTGCGGTAACTTCGAGAAGGCTTCTAATGGGGCAGATGAAGCGCACAGAGAACTTTGGGAAGATATTGGCTTAGGGGTTGGTGAATGACCAAAATGGGTAAAGTTGAAAGAAATATTGGGGAGATGTAGAGGGTGGTCTTTCGAGAAGAGGAAGATGGTGGGCTTGCTAGTGGTTTTGAATGTAGGATTTTTTGGTTGCCACACAAATAGTAGGCTCCTTTTTAGTGCTGCGAAGTTGGTTGCAGATTTTGAGATGTTCGAGAGGCATCCATGGAGAAGAGTGGCATTTCTAGAACTGATAAAATCGATCAAACTGGCAGGATGCAAAACGGGCACTAATTACACAATACACGGGTTTGTGCACGCACTTCTGATATGGGCACTTGAGTCCATCCCCATAGTCGCAGAAATATTTGGGGAGCAAAGAGTAGGTGACGTCCCCATTCTACGATGGAGACCCATCAAAAAACAAACCATTGACCTCTAAGACTTGGTGAAGTTGGAGCTAGCAAATAATAATGGAAAGGTAAATTCCTTTTGTAGTAGAGTTCATTTTCTCCACTATACATACATGGTAGAGTTCAATTTCAAGTAATGTGGAGTTGATTTCAAGTATAATAGAGTTCAATTTTATAAGTATAGTAGAGTTCATTTACGTGTAGTAGAGTTATCCGTAGAGTAATATGTAGAGTGGTAGAGTTCAATAATAAATTGCATCTCTCGTCTACCAGGTACGTCTTAAGCAGCTGACTACACAGCCTCTGGAGATAATGCCTCTATGGCCAAACGATATTGCAGACCACAAAGTTGACACCATGCTTGGAGACATACTTGCCTTCAGGCTAGATGAATCCGCTTGGGACAAAAGTAATAAGAGGAAGGTGGATGCTTATGTCAAGGAGAGGATGAGCAAACGTAGTGCTAGTTCAAAAATTCAGGTGGAGAAAGTGAAAGAGAAACAACACAATAAAGAAGAGAAAAAACACAATACAGTAGAGAAAAAACACAATAATGTAGAGAAAGAACACAATAAATTAGAGAAAAAACACAAAAAGAAGTGAAAAAACACAAGAAAGAAGAGAAGAAGAGAATCCAGATTAGGATGGATGACTCCACCACCATGCAGGATGTAGTGAGAGTCGTTAAAAAGAAAAAGCGGAAGGCAGAGGAGTCTAGTGTGTTGCTTGACACTCTTAGAGGTCTGACCAGAGCCTTCGAAGGGATGGGACACAATCAGAACGTGTTTGCTGAATGTATATATCATCTTGAGGAGAGTAGGCTCGATACCAGGGCAAAGACCACAATGCTTACTGAGCGCGTGAATAGGCTTGAGCGTAACACCTCAGATAATACAGCCATGATTGAGAGGATTCTTAGGCTAGAAGAGAGCAGAGCGCAACCCCCAGTTTATAGCTTGGCAGATGAGGGTGAAGGTCAGACAAGTGCACGACATCGAACTCTTGAAGATGTTAATCGCGAAGGGAGCGTACATCCTGAAGATGTTAATCGCGAAGATGACGCAGAAGGCGATACAACCCGTACTCCCGACTCCCCTAATAATAAGGAACTTAATTCGGTACGTAGGGTTCTATTTTGAATGAGACTTATTTTGATTGATTATGTACCAACAAACAACAAACATTACATACATCTTTGTACGAACATACACATAAAACGAACAGTTATATGGTTTGGTCGAGTTATGTTTAACTCTACGAAACAATTATTGTGTTCAAAATAGCTCTTCCAAACAAGTAAAACGAACTGTACCACTATTACCAACTCTACCATATATGAATCTAACATATTGAGTTGCTCTTCGCAAACACCTCCTTGGAAACAGCCTACCCTTGTGGACTCGGATTCGGGAAAAACACCAAGTGTAGGTTCAGGTATTAAACCAAAAAATGTGGATGCTCATCTCGAGGACACACAAGTGTCCCCAGCCAGCACTAAACATACCATCCCACCGGACCAGGTAATCCCATTAAAAATAAATCTTACTGGTAGAGTTGATAGTTCTGTTAAATAGAGTTTACATTTTCATATTTTTTGTAGAATAAATGGGTTATTCAGACTCAGGAGACATCTGACCCTTTGAGCTCGTTATCAAGAGTGGTTAGGAATCCAGAAGAACCGCCAAAAGAAGAACTACCTTACAATGTGGAAAAATTTAAGCTTGGGATGTCACAAGTTGGCGTCATAAACCTGGTGGATACTCCTGGAAAGGGTAAACAAACACGGGAGGAGTTAATCTTTATGGAAGACGTCTTACCGAAAGAGACTCGGGCACGAGTCCTCGCTAAGAACCGGGTACTGTTCATATTCAACTGTAGTATAGTTAGATAACTTGTATGGTCGAGTTAGATCATCTGTTTGGTCGAGTTGGATCACCTGTATAGTAGAGTTAGTCCTCTGTATGGTAGAGTTAGATCACCTATTTGGTAGAGTTAGTCCTCTGTATAGTAGAGTTAGTCCTCTGTATGGTAGAGTTAGATCACCTGTTTGGTAGAGTTAGTCCTCTTTATGGTAGAGTTAGATGATCTGTTTGGTCGAGTTAGATCATCTGTTTGGTCGAGTTGGATCACCTGTATAGTAGAGTTAGTCCTCTATTAGGTCGAGTTAGATCATCTGTTTGGTCGAGTTGGATCACATGTATGGTAGAGTTAATCATCTGTTTGGTTCCTTCTTTTTACAGGTATCCCCTTTCCAAGCATGTTCCATTGTCAGGCGGATTCATAAGAATGTTATTCATTCTCGGAGTGTTTATGATCCTTTTGGTCCGATTTCAAAATTAAAAGTACTTCAGTTACGCGACTATGTGAAGCATCAATTGGAACTCACTAGCAACAGGAAACACAGTCTGAATGCAGATTTCTTCCTCTGCTTGATATGTCCAAAAGAGAAGTGGCATGTCCCTCAATATGGCTGGCTTCACGATTGCGTAAGTTAAAGTGTCTTATGACGTAATTTTTGTTTAGTAGAGTTAGATTAGAACACTAATACAGTAAAGTTTCTACAACATATTGGCTGCGGGATGAATCTCCTTCGCCAAAGATCCTTGCAAACTCCAAGTCCATATAGGAGTAATCGGCTAGCTTTCATAGAACCACTGTTTTGTGGTTTTTGGTGCTACACGTACGAAAGGGATTACTTGGGAAAGGAGGATACTTTTGTGTGGCCTGGTGGGATTAAAGATGTATTCGACAGCACTGCACCTACATTTAGTGCCACTAGGAAGCAGTGGATGAGAGACGTGGACACCACTTACATCCCTCATAATTTCCAAAACATCCACTGGGTGGCCCTCGAAGTTAATCTCAACGAAAGAAAGATTCGTCTTTTCGATCCCGACCCATCTTGCACTTCTGCTGGTGCAATGGTAGAGTCATGCATGTAAGTTAGTCAAATTCAGTATAGTAGAGTTAGTCCTCTGTTATGTCGAGTTGGATAATCTGAATGGTAGAGTTAGTCCTCTGTTAGGTCGAGTTAGTCCTCTGTTAGGTCGAGTTGGATAACCTGTATAGTAGAGTTAGTCCTCTGTTTGGTCGAGTTGGATAACCTGAATGGTAGAGTTAGTCCTCTGTTAGATCGAGTTAGTCCTCTGTTTGGTCGAGTTGGATAATCTGAATGGTAGAGTTAGTCTTCTGTTAGGTCGAGTTAGTCCTCTGTTAGGTCAAGTTGGATAACATGTATGATAGAGTTAGCCTGTGCGTTGGTAGAGTTATTCTGAGTTACATTTACATTTGTAATAGAGTTCATTCTCATGGTTCTCATTTTTTTAGACCATATGCCGTGATGATTCCGAAGATGATCAAGGAGTTTTCACCCAAGGAGATGCAACCGCATATTAGCGCGGCGGAATAAAATATTGTGCGTGTGACTAAGGGCGTACCACGTAATAAACGGTCTGGCGACTGTGGCGTGTGGGTTGTGAAGATGATCGAGTGTCTGGCCATCAGATGCAACTTCGAAAGTCTTTCCGACGAGTTTGTCGACTTCTCTCGGCTGAAATACGCCATTGATTTCAAAGACAAACTTCCCATAGAATCGGAAATTGCTGTTAGTGATCTAACATATGCACGCGAGTGTGATAAGAATCAGATAATCAGAGCCACCAAAGATCTCCAGCTTGATTGGTAATTTCGTTTAGTCGGTGTATATTCCTGTGTATATTGTATTGTCCTAGAGTATTTCACTATATATTTGTATAATTCTAACTCTATTTGTTGGTTATTTACAATTAATTAGTGATCTATACGTGATCTAACTAAGAACTAACTACACCCACGTTCCGTGCCACTAAGTGGATGACAGACACGATCTACGTATTAACTACATTTGAACAGTTTACAACTTCCACTAGCTGTGGAAGTTAAATCAAGTTTATTGGACACGATCTCCGAGATGTTATCATAATAACGATTAGACTCTAAAACGAAGGGAAACTGAAGAGTCAAATCGTTATAAATAACCTTCCAATCATTACTAACTTCTTATAAACTATCCATCTTCTCCTTTACCAAAACTTTCCATCTTCACCTTTTAATCTTTCAAAAGCTTTCAAAAACATTTCAAGAACAAAGATGGATTCACCAAAAAAAAAGCAACGTTGTCCGCAAGGCACATATCATGGACTTACCAAACAGTGCATTGACGAACATCATAGCTCGATGTGGAGCTGAAGGACTTGATGACATTTACAGTATCAGGCGCGTGTTGAAGGAATTTAAAGAGCTTTGCGATGAGGATGAGGTTTTAAGGAACATAGATATACGTTATGTTCCATTCTATGGCCCTCTGAGAAGTAAGTCTCTTCTTAACATTTTTCTCCCTAGACTATGCAATGCCGGTAATGTGGAAGCCACATACCAATGTGGTATGACAGAGTTCTTTGTCAATGGGAATCGTGATGGTGGTTTGGAGCTGCTGCAAAGAGCATCCAATGGTGACTCTGAAGAAGCCACACTGCTGTATGGATTTGTGTTAGTCTGTTTAGGAATAGACAGAAGATAGGAGGGGTATGAAGTCCTAAGATGTCTACTGCAGGACACAGTTGTAGAAACATTGGAATACGTAGACCACCTCCAGAACAAAATCTTTCGTTACCCATCATCGCTCAGTTGGCGAGGAGAGCAACAAATACTACTTCTCGAAAAAACATATGGTCGAGAAGGATGTTCTTGCAATGGAGAATTCCTGGAGATTCTCCATTTCTTTCAAGGATTCGATGCCGAAGACATTGATCAACCAATGGCCGAAGCTTGTGAAGTATGCACTTGGTTCTTCCAATTCAGAAAGATCTTTCCTCACCATTAGTTGTTGAATGTAATTTACTTTTCGTTGTTGTACTCGTTTTCGTTTTCGTTATTGTACTCTTTTCGTTTATGTACTCGTTTTCGAGGACTAACTCTACCATACAATTGATCTAACTCTACCATACAAGTGATCCAACTCGACCAAACGCAGTGTTAACTCTTCTATTTAAGAATGAATGTTTTGACTACATGTCCGAACATTGTGACCAAGTTTTTTACATTTAGAACAAGTTGAAACTTTTCTTGGACGTTTTTCGGGCTGAGAAGATTCGAACCAGCTCTTTATCCGCGATTTCTTCGGCCTCCCTGGTTGTTGACGTACGTGTGGTGGATTACACAGCTTACGACTCACTTCCAACGGAACGGGAAGTGCAGCATCTCTTGGAAAGATACCTTCAGAGTATGCATTGTACAGGTAGATCGTGTGATAGTATGGATGTGTAAGTTTGATCGTCGGCCTTCTACAAGCCTCAACAATGACGTATGTCCTGCACGTTGTACTGTCTAGCTTCATCGACCCTTGTCTATCATTTATAACAATAATGTTAACTCTATTAAAGGGATTGTTAACTCTACTATGAAGGGACTAACTCTACTATGTGCAATGGTAACTCTACCTTTAGGAGCTTTTCAACAGATGCTGTTAGAACAGTTGACGTTAGAGTGGCCTTCGTCTTCCGCTTCGCGAACCAACGTGTTAACATCGACCTTATTGCATCTATAAGTTGGACAATTGGAAAAGTTCTTGCCTCTGATAATGCATGGTTTATTGATTCTGCAATGTTCGACGTAGTGAAATTGTATCTGTTTCCGGGAAAGTACACTCGACTCCACAAACGCACGTCAGCTTTTATCAAGTAGGCATGAAGCTTTGGATTTAACGCCTGGATCTGAGCAAGTATAGCGTTGAATTCATCGACCCTAAAAGCGGTGGCAGCTTTCTTGAACAACTTAAAGGGCTCGCCACCTCTAAATTTCGACAAAGTGTTCTTACGTAGGTTGTAGGTGCAAATTCCCCGAGAAGAAAGTGAGTACACAATCTTTATGGCTTTAGCAATGGATTTATGTCTATCTGATATGATGGCAAGTTCTCTATCATCAGGGATCACACGGTTTAGCTGTCTAAAAAACCATTCCCAAGATTCGTCATTCTCGGTATCAACCACACCAAAAGCCATATGAAATATGTTGAAGTTACCATCTTGCATGGTAGCGGTTAATAGAGTACCTTTATACATCCCTACCAAAAATGTACCATCGACAACAACAACCTTCCTCATGTAGGGAAAACCCCTAATATTTGCATCAAAAGCGATGAAAAGAAACTTAAACCTATCTTCCCGTCAACTTCGAGCTTTATTAGAGTTCCGGGATTCGCTCTTCTAATAGCAAACAAGTACGATGGAAGTTTCTCATAACTACTTTCCGAACTTCTGGTAACTAGGGCTCGTGCTTGGCTTAGAGTACGGTGTGCTTTCCAGTACTTCATCTGCATAAACGTCAAACTTAAATGTCAGACTAACTCTACCATATGTCACACTAACTCTACTACACTGCAATCTAACTCTACCACACACTACACCCTAACTCTATTACACATAATCCAACTCTACCACACTGTCAGTCCAATTCTACTAATACGTCAACACTGCAATCTAACTCTACTACACTGCAAGCCAACTATACCAAATGACAGACTAACTCAGCACTGCAATTTAACTCTACTACGAAGATTAACTCTATCATGGCGTAAAATTATGTTTGTACGTTTAGACCGAATCGCTTGCTCATTGAATCAACAACGTGTTGAGGAAGAACAGATGGCCCAATTCCACCTAAAAATTCCAAGTATAACCTTCCTAAGACTTCCGTTGACGCTTGACGTGCACGACCTGATCTCTCTGTAACAGAACAACTATGTTCTCCCATATACTTCCGGACAAAGAAATATCCACCGTCGTCGACAGGTGAAGCTCGCACTCTCCACTAACAGTTTGGTACCCAACATTTCACATCCAACACTGTCTTTGATGAAACAACAACATCGAAGTCAAACCTCTGTAAGATAGAAAGTATTTTTAGCCTGGTCATGTGTTCTTTTTTGTTGAGTATCGTTGCCCAACAACCAATGCGAGTGCTGACATCTCTATATCCAAATACTCAGCATTCAAATCCAACCCCGTTGCTTGCTCCCACAGGTTTTTCTTCTTTTCTTCCTTCGATTTTCTACGAACACTGATATAATCTTCATCATCCGAGCTTGCGCCATCCATATCATCGCAACAGTCGAATCTGAATTCCACATCCTCATCCTCAGCATGTTCACCTTCATGTTTCACATTTTCTGGTATACACTCATTGTTTGTTACACCTCTACTAAACACCGGATCAACTCTACTACACCGAACATACGAGGCATCATTCTCCGACTTACATTGGAATTTCTCGTCAATGTTTCTCCAACTACACTGACCTTTTTCAGGGTAACTCACTGAAACACAAGATCTAGTGGTAATTTCGACACATAGACGCATTGCTTCTTTACGAAATTGTGAAACAAACACTTGCAATTGTCTATCGTTACTCACAATTACAGGGGGAGTATCTTCTGGTAGTGACTGAATGACAACATTTGGCATGTACCTTAGTTTTAGCTCATGACAATGTGCATCCAAACCAAAATCGGCATAGACCATCTCCAGAAATTCATCAAGCCTTAAATCTTCGACAATGCCTATTATCCGACACCCGTACGACTGGTCCACCGAAAATATCCATCGATTTTCATTAAAACTCCAATCCCACAAAACAAAATGATTTGATCCATAGATCCAAACATAAACAGAAAAAGCAAAGGAGCAGCGAAGAAGTAAAGGAGCTTCAAGAAAGCTACAATGGCGTCACTTATGGAGGAATCAGTTGGATGCGCGGCAGATGAGGTAATAACTGAGCGGTAAATACGTAATTTAAGCTCTACTATGAAAGTAGGCTAGGTTTCCAAAACTAACTCTACCATACTGCATTATATCCGTGTAGTAGAGTTGATTAGAACACAAACAACAACTCTATTATGCTGGAAATCTAACTCTACTAAGCACACTTCACCTCTATCACGCTGGAAATCTAACTATACTACACACAAAATTTCATTAATGTCAACTCTACTAAGCATACTTTAACTCTACTGCACTGGAACTTTAACTCTACCATACTGCACTTTGACCATGTTATAGAGTTGATTAGAGCACAAATAACAACTCTATTATGCTGGAAATCTAACTCTATCAAGCACACTTCACCTCTATCACGCTGGAAATCTAATTCTACTTCACATGAAATTTCATTAATGTCAACTCTACTAAGCATACTTTAACTCTACTGCGCTCGAACTCTAACTCTACCATACTACACTTTTTCCATGTGATAGAGTTGATCGCTTACATGACAGATTTCATTAATAACATTTTCGTAATAACGTTTTTTTTCCTCATTACAAAAGAGCAAAATGGTATATAATAAATTAAAAAAACTGTTCTAGTAATTTACAAACATTTGCTCTATTTCAATAATTAACACTTAATTTCGCTCTATTCTAGCAAATCACCCTAATAAATAATATAAAATACTATTAGGCTAAAGAGAGTCTTAGCTAAGTTAGTGTCAGAGACGCAATCGGCGTTCGTTGCAAGGCGACTTATTTCTGACAATATTTTGATTGCTCAGGAGATGATGCATGCTCTCAGAACAAATAGTGGTGTCAGGGAAACTTTTATGGCCATAAAGACTGACATGAGCAAAGCGTATGGCAGAGTGGAATGGGGCTTCATTCAGTCTCTGTTACTTAAATTAGGTTTTTGTGAAAAATTGGTGCGGTGTATTATGTGGTGTATTACTAGTGTAGAGTACTCAGTTCTAGTGAACGGAACCCTCGGGGGTAGAATTCTACCCAAGAGGGGGTTACGTCAAGGTGATCCTTTATCACCATATTTGTTTATTTTGTGTACAGAGGTACTTATTGCAAAAATAAATAGAGCTGTTGCAGATCGTTTCCTAACGGGTATGAGTATAGCGCGGGAGAGCCCCTGCAGTGTCACATCTATTATTTGCAGACGATACATTATTTTTCTGTAAAGCTACTGCAGTAGAAGCCAGAATGATTCTCAAAATTCTGCATGAATATGAAATGGTATCAGGGCAAAAGATTAACTTTGATAAGTCCTCAATCCAATTTGGTCATAAAGTGAGCCGGGCAATTAGAGAAGATGTTCAGACTATTGTGGGGATACAAAATACCGGGGGTTTGGGGACATACCTAGGACTAGCGGAGAATCTGAATGGATCTAAAGCCCAAATTTTTGCATACGTCGCTGAAAGGCTGGAAGCTCGTATAGCTAATTGGACGACACAATTTTTATCGAAAGCGGGCAAAGAGATTTTGATTAAATCAGTTCTCATTTTCTTACCTACTTATACGATGAGTTGTTACAAACTCCCAAAAGCTCTACTACAGAGAGTGCAGTCTGCTACAACACGTTTCTGGTGGGCAAATTCACCGAAACCTATTGGAATACACTGGAAAAATGGGAAGAATTATGTCGTCCTAAAATAGAGGGTGGGTTGGGATTTCGTCGGATAGAAGGATTTAATATGGCATTATTGGCGAAGCAGTTTTGGAGACTCATAGAGTTCCCAAATTCTCTTTTGGCTAGAGTGTGGAGGGGAAAATACTTCAGAGGCAGCGAAGTAATGGATGCCCAACTCCCGGCAGGCTCCTCCTATGGTTGGAGAAGTATTATGGCAAGTAAGCCTCTAGTCACTAGAGGTATGATACATAGAATAGGTGATGGTAGCACGACTAGGGTTTGGGAAGATTCCTGAATCCCGGATGTTTACCCTCGACCACCGGTAAGATCAGAATTACATCTTTTCCCAGACTTAACAGTCGATCAATTTATCGATCGGAATACGGGTCAGTGGAAGGACATTTTGGTACATCAGTATTTTGAGCCTAAAGATGCTCAATTAATTTTGGCTATACGCATACCTAGAATGAATGGTGTGGATAAGTAGGGGTGGTATTTCACCAGGAATGGTCGGTATACGGTCAAGTCAGGCTATGCGTCAATTGAGGGAGAGGCAGGAGAAAACCACCCACAGGTGGGGCCTTCCCTAGATTTTTTCTTTAAGGAAAACTGGAAATTAGATTGCCCAAAAAAAATAAAACACTTTATCTGGCAGATTTTGATAGGAAGTATAGCTGTCCTACAAAATCTGGTCAGACATAGTCATGGTGGGGACCCCAAATGTCCGAGATGTGCGGTAGATCAAGAGTCATTGTCGCATGTGTTTTTTGAGTGTCCACCTGCCCGTCAAGTATGGGCATTATCGCCTATTCCTTCGGCGCCGGACGTGTTTCCAAGGGCTTCCTTGTGGTATAATTTGGACTACTTGTTCTCCCATGGTTCACGGATAATGGAGGGGAACGTCTTCCCCTGGATTCTATGGCATATCTGGATAGCACGTAATGATTTCTGCTTTTCGAATAGAGACTTAGATCCAAGATTAGTGTTACGAAGGGCAATCCTGGACCACGAGGAATGGTTAACGCTTCGAACAAATTTGGAGATTCCGTTAGATTCTATGAGATCTACGACCGACAATAATAAGTCGGTTTCAATCTTTCCCACCACAGCTAATTCGTCGTTCACTGGCTACAAGTGCTATGTGGACGCCTCCTGGAAAGCCACTGATCCTTATTCGGGGTTTAGTTGGATAGCTTTTCCAGATTCAGTGGAAGGAAGATTAATGAAGTCAGGGAGAGGACACCGATGTCTGTCGACCTTACATGCGGAGTTGGAAGCGGTCATACGGGCAATGGAGGCGTTGGTACAGAGAAGGGTGATGATAGTTGAGTTTTCTACTGATTGTGAATCGGTGTGGCACATTTTCCAAAATCCTGAAGAATGGCCGGCATTCGAGACATATCAAGAGGTCTACACTCGATTGAAATCGCTCTTCAAAAGCTGTACATTATCAGTCATTCCGAGATCGTTGAACTATAAAGTTGATGAACTAGCCCGGGCAGCCAGGGTGGGTTTATAGGTTAAGTAGGACCGGTGTTCTAATTATTTGATTGTCGGTTTTATTTGTCGTTGGAAAAAAAAAATACTAGAGAGGAACTTATATATCTATTGATTAAAATCAAAACATAATACCAATATACACTAATATATATATACACATGTTTATATTCATATAAAAAAATTTAATTCATACATGGCCTAATATATAAATGAAAACAGCATTTTAAATTTTTACTGTTATTATAATATGGATTTATTATTTAGATATTATTAGATACGAACATATGAAACCCCATTTGCATTAAGACAGATCTTATTTTATATATATATTGGAGTATCATTCTCAGATAAATTAATAACTCTGTCATGTACAAGAAAACGAAGAATCTAAAATATTCTTTTCGTCAAATTGGGTTATATAATAATATATTCACCATTAAAATGTAATGATGCAGTGAAAATAAAACAAAAAAGACAGTATAATGATTACGAGCAAATCAAGTAGTGCTCACATGAGCGACAACCCAATGTGCCCACGTGAACCATCTTTACCCCATTTTCTGAGCCAACTCATCGGTTCGGTTTTCGTATAACCGGGTCGGTTCAAATTGAACCGGTGCCTTCCTTAAGTTTAAAAGATAAATCTCACTTTCGAAGTACACATGGCCCCTTCAGCTCCAATATTGAGCCTATTTATTGGGCTTAATAATAAGCCCATTTATCGATTTTTAAAGACCTTAGTGATCATTTTCAGAACCGAAATTGCAGTAATTAAACCGGACCAAACTCCAATTGAACCATCTAAAAATTTGAATTTGGTAAAAGTGAGCATAAACCAAATTGAAACAGAAATTCGACCTCAATGAAGGAATGGCGGAGCACGCAATTTCTTCGTGTGCATGAGCTTCTCGTGTTCTTCGACTTCTTGAAGATGATGAAGTTCAACAACAAAAACGTTTTTCTATCGATTTGGGAATTTTCTGATCGATGGCTGTTCCCACACTCTGTATTACCGATGGAATTTGTCCCATCGGTTTTTTCTCAACCCAGCGATTGACCTCCGTCGCGAATGATCGTCTTACGAACTTGAAATTCGGAACTGATGTTCGATCGACTGGTAGAAGTCTCCGGGACGGAGGGAAGGTGAAGGCGATGGTGAATCCGTATTCGTACACGGAGGCTGTGCAGCCCGACGAACGGAAGAGTTTGAAGGATTTCTTTGTGGAAGCTCGAGATTTCGTCAGATCAGACTGCGAAGATTATGGTCCGCCTCGGTGGTTCTCTCCGTTGGAATGTCGCGCATGCACTCCTGGATCTCCTCTCCTTCTTTATTTACCTGGTTTGATTGAATTTCATTTTTTCTGAATAAGACAATAGAGATTTTTTCCATGTTAACTAAGCTAAGAAAACGAAATTGCAGGAATCGATGGCACCGGATTAGGGCTTATTCGCCAGCACAGGAAGCTTGGAGAGTATGACTTGTTTAGTTTGAACTTGATTCAATCTTATTCTTATTCATTATGCAAAGCCCTTGTTTCTTCATAAAGATACGAATTCTCGACATGTAGTAAGAATTGAGTACGAAAAAGAGAAAAAATCTGATGAATGCATTTCTTTTCTGAATCCATTATCTTTTGATCATAGGATATTTGACATATGGTGCCTTCACTTTCCAGTCACTGATCGTACCCCTGCTCGAGGTGATTTCTAAGTCAGCATTCTCTCTTGTCTCATTTGTGTTTTCTAATCAAACGGTTTAATCTTATGTGGATGAAAACTCTTTCTGTTGTGTTCTGTCGTTTTCCAGACATTGTGAAGCTCATTGAAAGGACAGTTAGGTCGGAGTACTACCGTTTCCCAAATAGACCCATATATATAGTTGGAGAATGTATTGGAGCTTGTCTTGCTCTAGATGTTGCAGCCAGTAACCCCGACATTGATCTTGTCTTGATTCTGGCTAATCCAGGTAAAAACGGATGACTAGCTTTCTTTCCTGGATCATTGAGATTCTTTCTTGTCTTTCTCTAGACTTTCTAGGCCACTGTATTTTTATGCAAGAACGATTTTGCATGCTCAGAAATGTCATGAGCAAAGCGCATACTTTATGATTTCGTGTTGATCTTATCATGCTTTGTCAGTGTTAAGCAGAAATGTCATGATCATATCCCATTTGTGTGGATAAATCTCATGGAATGTGCATCTTGTCTTGTGCTCATGATAGTCTCTGTTTGGTGCAGTCACACGTTTCAACAACTTGATGTTGCAACCTTTATCGAATCTACTGGAAAATTTTCCTGAAAAAATTCCCAGCTTTCTAGAGGAGAATTTTAGGTTTAAACAAGGTAAAATTTTAACTCCTTGCTTATCTTCCAATCTGAAGACAATCAAAGACTAGATCTTAATATTTGCGTCTCACAGATGGGTTTCAGTATCAGGTTTTGGTTCAAAATCAGGGTTAATTGTGTCTCATTATCTAGGTTATCCATTGGTGGCAATGTTTGAGGCAATGCTGGAAGAAACTGATGAAGAACAGATAGATGGAGGGCTATTAGGAGACTTCTTTGCAACTTCGGCCTATCTGCCTGTAAGTCTTTATTTCAGGAAAAGCAAATGATAGATGCATGTGGTTTTGTCTTGCAATTTCATAGTATTTAAATGCACTCGATTGGTCTTCATTCTGTTGTTTCGGTTAAACTTTCTCTAGTCCTTCACTGTACGTCATGAAAACAAACTATTTACAGACTCTGTTTAGGATCTTTCCTAAGGAAACAATTCTGTGGAAGCTTCAACTGCTTAAGTCTGCTTCAGCATCTGCTAATTCCCACATGTACACAGTCAGAGCCCAAACGCTGATACTTCTGAGGTTAATATAGTTGTAAACTTCTGTGCTTCATTATTAATATAAGTAAAAGTTCAGCGATCTCTCTGTTTGTAAAAAAATGTCATTGCTGACAACTGAATTGTAGCTTTAATACGACTATGGCTATTGCAGTGGACGGGATCAATGGTTACTGAACACAGAAGATATTGAAAGACTCAATCGCGTATTGCCGAAATGTGAAGTCCGTAAGTTTGAGAATAACGGACAGCTCCTCTTCTTGGTAAGGTGCTCTTTCTCCTGATGCAAGGAATTTTGCTTGTGTCAGTTTGTCGCTGGGCTGCATATATTAGATCCACAATATCATTGCATTTGCATATTCTATTCAATTGGTTCATAAGAAAATCTTTATCAGTTTATTACAATAGGAATATTCTTATATCAAATTTGTCTCAGAAGACTTTCGGATTAATTGATTTTATGTCATTTCAGGAGGATGGGGTAGATCTCGTGACTATTATCAAGTGTGCTTATTATTATCGCCGTGGGAAGTTGCTTGATTATGTTTCTGATTACATTCCCCCTACCCCGTTCGAGCTCAAAGAGTATGAAGAATCACAAAGGTAATATGACTCATATTTCATTTCACATCCATCTGTGTCTCATTGATGTTATCACGTCTCTTTTTACTCTCTCAAATGATAACTTGACTTAGATCTGGTGAATACGCTTTTTATAGCTCTTCGTAGCTAGAATATAATATTTGCTTCTGCTACTGTAAGCAAATACTGAAATATAGTTATTACTGTCTTTGGTCCAGTTTGTTCATTGCTGCAATCTCCCCAGTATTCCTCTCTACTCTAGACAACGGTATAGTAGTAAGATCACTTGCGGGAATACCTTCAGAGGGACCAGTTCTCTATGTCGGCAATCACATGTTGCTTGGTACAGAATTGCGTCCAGCAGCAATCCATTTCATGAAAGAAAGGAACATTATATTACGTGGACTGGGACATCCAGTGATGTTTACAAAAAAAAGTGGTTCAAGAGTCCCTAATATGCAGATGTTTGACTCAGTTAGAATGATAGGCGCAGTTCCTGTCTCAAACATCAATTTCTACAGACTACTTCGTTCCAAGGCTCACGTAGTTTTGTATCCTGGAGGTGTTCGTGAAGCTTTGCACCGAAAGGTTACGATCATATCCTCAATATTACGCTTTCTCATTGATTAGGCTTAGGCTTTATATATCTAAAGACACATATTTCTTCAGGGTGAAGAATACAAATTGTTTTGGCCAGAACATTCAGAGTTTGTAAGGACTGCATCTAAATTTGGAGCAAAAATCATTCCTTTTGGCGTTGTTGGAGAAGATGATCTCTGTCAAGTAAGCAAATCACCTTTGATAATTCTTCTTTTTAGTATCAGTATATGCAAGTCTCAACGATCTTTATGAAAATAATTCTTAGATGGTCTTCGATTACGATGATCAAATGAAGATCCCTTTTCTGAAGAATATGATAAAAGACATAACAAAAGACTCTAGTTACTTGAGGTACTTAGTCTGTTTCTTTTATATATATTCGACTGTCTTGAGAGATAATCTCATTGATGTTATATAAATTTTGATTGATGTATTAGGAACGGTGAAGAAGGAGAAGTAGGAAACCAAGATTTGCATATTCCTGGAATAATACCTAAGATTCCAGGACGATTTTACATATACTTTGGGAAACCAATAGACACAAAAGGAAGAGAGAAAGAGCTAAGTGATAAAGAGAAAGCTCATGAAGTTTACTTGCAGGTCAAGTCTGAGGTTGAAAGATGTATGGCTTATTTGAAGATCAAAAGAGAAAGTGATCCTTACAGAAACATATTGCCGAGGTTGCTCTATTATCTCTCACATGGTTTCACTTCCCAAATTCCAACCTTTGATCTCCAAGATCACTAAATTTACTTACTCAATTTGTATGTCTAATTAATTATTTGGGGTTCAATTAATTGAAAATACACACGTTAATTTGGGTTTGTTTTGTAACTTCTAAAAGTATATGGATTTTAATGAGGAAGTTAGATAAGTTCGGGGTCAATATAGAGTTTTTTTTTTCAATCCGACACAACATTATCGCGGGAACACTGAAAAGAGTTAAAACCATGAGAATATTATGAAAAATATCCTTTTAATATTACATAGTAAAAGTATTCTTTTTTGAAATTTTCTGTAAAATACCTTTTTTACGAAAAAAGTATTTAAAATAAGTAAAATATAATTACAGTAGACATTTATATAATATATGGTAGACATTAAAGGATGTATATAATACAGTTTTATCTATTATTATAATTATATTGTATTAATGTCTATTACGCACATAAATTTGTTATATATATTTACTATAAACTATATAAATATCTATTATGGACGAAAAATATTATTTACTTATATCAAATATTTTTTTCGTAAAAAGGGATATTCTCAAATATTTCGAAAAAAAGTTTTTTTACGATTTAAAATTTGAAAGGGTGTTTTTTTTCACAATATTCTCAAAAACCAATCCAGATTTGGTTTTAAGTCAAACCGAACCATCAGAATTGACTGTAGTGAAATTGAGCCATAACCAAGTCCTGAATCAAATTTAAACCGAAAAACGTGGACCCCGATCTTGATTAAAGAATACTGTTAATTTTGTCACACGAGCTTGTCGTGTTCGAGTTCGACCTTTAAACATGGAGAAGCTAAAGAAGAACAAGCCATCTTTCCTACTGCTTCTACATTTTACTTATGATTGATGGCGATTGTTAATACACTATGTTTCACGGATGGAATCTCTTTGACTTTCTCCTCAGGTTCGAGAAGAGCTTACAATGTCGATTGTTTTTACTGGAAGTCAACCCAACTACGACTGACCTCTGTCGCGTATGATCATCGGCTTACGAACCCGAAATTCGGAATCAATGAGAAATTGAGGGCGACGGTGAATCCATATTCGTACGCGGAGACGGCACAGCCTGAAGAACGGAAGAGCTTAGCTGATTTTTTGGTGGAGGCTGGAGCTTTCATCAGATCAGACGCCGGAGATTGTGGTCCGCCTCGATGGTTCTCGCCGTTGGAATGCGGCACTCGCCCTCAAGGGTCTCCTCTCCTCCTCTACATACCTGGTTCGTACTTCTTAAATATTTAGGGCTGAAATCGATACTCGTTTGATTGATTTCACCTTTTTTAATTGGGACAATGGAAATTTGTTGTAAATTTAGTTTTGCAAAATTGTAGGGATTGATGGTACTGGATTAGGGCTCATTCGCCAGCATAGGAGGCTTGGAGAGTAAGTCTTTACCTTAGAGCCTTATATATGAATGTTTGAAAACTTCGATTAGATAGATTTGGGTTCTAGAAACAAGGAGAGAGCATCTAGTGCTTTAGAGTTAAAGACTCTTTCGTTTCTGACCTCATTGTCTTTTGAGAATAGGATATTTGACATATGGTGCCTTCACTTTCCAGTGAAAGATCGAACCCCTGCTCAAGGTGCTGCTTCTTTGTCAGCATTCTCTGTTCTAGTCTCACTACCATGTTTTGTAATCGTACTGTTGTGTTTAGATCTTGTGAAGCTCATTGAGAAGACAGTTAGGTCAGAGCACTACCGTTTCCCAAAAAGACCCATCTATATAGTTGGAGAATCTATTGGAGCATGTCTTGCTCTAGATGTTGCTGCGAGTAACCCCGACATTGATCTTATCTTGATTCTGGCTAATCCTGGTAAAATAAAACTACTAACTTTCTCTGGATAATTGAGAATCCTTACTTTGTTTTCTTGAGAAAGCACTTACTTTCTGATTTAAGCGGTTTTGGTAAAGCACAACTCTAGTCATGCAGATATTATAGTATTCTTGTTTTGTTGGGGAAGAGGCGGAGGTAAAATTGTATGGGTAGGTTTCATGAAATGTATGCACCTTATATTTACTCAATGCCACACTCTGTTTGATGCAGTGATACGTTATAACAACTTCGTTTTGCAACCTTTATTGGGTTTACTGGAAATTCTACCCGACGGATTTCCCAGCGTGATAGAAGAGAATTTTGGGTTTAACAAAGGTGAAGTTTCAACCCTTTGTATACCTTCCACATATATCAGTGTAAAGCGAGTATACAATAGATACAAGGACTAGGTATTATAGACGGGTTTCAGTGTCAAGTTTTGCTTCAAACTTAAGGCTAAATGTGTTTTATTACATAGGTGATCCTTTGATAAAGATGTTCGAGACTATGCTGAATGAAAGTGATGCCGCACAGATAGGTGGAGGCCTCTTACGAGACTTCTTTGTAACTTCAGCCAATCTGCCTGTAAGACTATTTTAGGAGAACAAAATATATATTTATGTTGTTTTGTTTCTCATTTTTCTGTTTCAATTTTACTTTCTCTAGTCATTCTATATGTCAAGAACATAAACTTATGAAAACAAAGTACTTACAGACTATGATTAGAATCCTTCCCAAGGACACACTTCTATGGAAGCTTCAACTGCTTAGATCTGCTTCAGCATTGGCTAATTCTCACATTAACACAGTCAAAGCCCAGACAATGATACTTCTGAGGTGTCAAAGTTCAGCAATCATTTTGTTTGCAAGATTTTTTGTTTTTAATTTGAAGCTGAGTTTGTACGCGTTGCGCCTATTGTTATTGCAGTGGACGTGATCGATGGTTACTGGACAAGGAAGACATTGAAAGACTCCGTGGTGCATTGCCTAGATGTGAAGTCCGTAAGCTTGAGAATAACGGACAGTTCCTCTTCTTGGTAAAGTGCTCTTTCCCCTGATGCAAGAAGTTTTCCTTATGTCAGTAAGTTGCTGGCTTTCACTTTTAGATTCAATATATCTTCTGCATTTGCGATTCCAACTTAATGAATTCATCAGAAAATCTAGTCTCTGTGATTTATAACAAATAGAAAACTTCTTGAATCAGATTTGGCACAGGAAACTTTCAGATTTATATTTGGTTTGATAATCGATAGCTCTATTAATCTGTTTTATCTCACTTAAGGAGGATGGAATAGATCTGGTGACTATCATCAAGCGTGCTTATTATTATCGACGTGGGAAATCCTTTGATTACAATTCAGATTACATTCTGCCTACTCCATTTGAGTTCAAAGAATATGAAGAATCACAAAGGTAATACGCTTCACTTGTTGCATCAATATCCTTATGTCATATTTGTAATCAAGTGTCTATTTGCTGAGTCAAACACGTTCTTGACTTAGATCTAGTGAATATATATTCTATAGCTCTGCTTAGCTAGAATAGAATACATGCCTCTGCTACTGTAAAGCAAGTACTGAAGTATTATTCTCATTCATTTTCACTGGTCCAGATTTCTAACTGCTACAACCTCCCCAGTATATCTCTCAACGCTAGACAATGGTACAGTAGTAAGATCACTTGCAGGAATACCTGCAGAGGGACCAGTTCTCTATGTTGGCAATCACATGTTGCTTGGTATGGATTTGCATGCATCAGCTGCTCATTTCTTGAAAGAGAAGGGCATTCTGTTACGAGGACTGGCACATCCATTGATGTTTACCGAAAAAATTGGCTCGAAACTCCCTGATAGGCAAACCTACGACTCATTTAGGATAATAGGCGCAGTTCCTGTCACGGGTATGAATTTCTACAAACTACTTCGCTCCAAAGCTCACGTAGCTTTGTATCCTGGAGGTGTCCGTGAAGCCTTGCACAGAAAGGTGATGATTGTATTTTCTATATTTGGCCTTGTTAACTTTCGAGGTTTTATATCTAAAGAAACTTTTTACAGGGTGAAGAATACAAGTTGTTTTGGCCAGAACGTTCAGAGTTTGTAAGGGTCGCTTCTAAATGTGGAGCAAAAATCATTCCTTTTTGTATTGTTGGAGAAGATGACCTCTGTGAAGTAAGCAACATTCTCTTTACTGTTCTAGTTTCTACACCTGCATTCTTCAAAATTCTTTTGTTTCAATCAGTTTTTGAGTAACTCTTTTGAGCAATTGAACGATTTGCAGATAGTCTTGGATTATAATGATCAAATTTATTCTTCAGACTAGTTTTAACTTTTAACATTGCGAAATCTCTCCTACGTTCTAGTTTTTAGACCTTCATATATACTTACAACGCTTTCTTGTATAAATGTGCTTCGAATAACTCTGTTGTACATTGGAATGATATGCAGATGGTTTTGGATTACGATGATCAAATGAAGATCCCTTTTCTGAAGAATTTCATAAGCGAGATAACAGAAGACGCTGCTAGGTTGAGGTATAAATTTTGTTTTACTCTGTTGCAGACCATCACATGAACCTTGTATAGCATTTTGATTTTGAATCTATTGATGATAATATATGGTTAGGAACAATGACGAAGGCGAACTCGGCAAACAAGATCTGCATGTGCCTGGAATAATACCCAAAATTCCAGGAAGGCTTTATATATACTTTGGGAAACCAATAGACACAAAAGGTAGAGAGAAAGAGCTAAACGATAAAGAGAGAGCTCATGAAGTTTACTTGCAGGTCAAGTCTGAAGTAGAAAGATGCATGACTTATTTGAAGATCAAAAGAGAAAGTGATCCTTACAGAAATATATTTCCGAGGTTACTCTATCAGCTCTCACATGGTTTATCTTCCCAAGTTCCTACCTTTGATCTCCAAGATCTCTAAATTTACTTGCTAGATTTGTGTTGTAGCTCTATTTACAGGTTACCTTATATAGCTGTGTGTAATTTGATTGTAATAGTCAATACAATCTCATTATCTAGGCCATGTAAATTAGGTTTTCTAGCAAGTAGATATATATATATATATATTGTGGTCTTCGACGACTATAAGAAAAAGATATTTTAATGAGTGGTCGGCTACTTCATGGAAACACGCTTTGTATATTCTTCTACATTTACAAAAGTCTTTGAAATTTCTACGCGTTTTGCTTCTACAATCTTTCTTGAAAGCCATAGTAATAAACACTTCATTGGAAACCCCTTTGTAATACTTTCTTTAAGCATTGTCATTTCTCATGGCCTCTTCTTCTTCTTTGACTCTCACTAGGAGGTACCATGTCTTTCCGAGTTTCCATGGCCAAGATGTCCGTAAAGGGTTTCTCAGTCATGTACACATTCATTTTGAAAGCAAAGGAATTAGGATGTTTAAAGATCATGAGATCGAGAGAGGCCATACCATTGGACCTGAGCTCGTCCAAGCGATTCGAGAATCCAGAGTCTCTATTGTGATGCTCTCCAAGAAGTATGCATCTTCGGGTTGGTGTTTAGATGAATTGGTTGAAATTTTTAAGTGTGAAGAAGCTTTTGGGCAGGTTGTGATGACCATCTTCTACGATGTTGATCCATCCGATGTTCGGAAACAGATTGGTGATTTCGGAGAGGCTTTTGAGAAGACTTGTGAAGGAAAAACAGAGGACGTGAAGAAGAGATGGAGCCAAGCTTTGGAACATGTAGCAACCATTGCCGGAGAACACTCTCTAAACTGGTTTGTTGTTTCTTTTGGTTAATTAATTTAAGAACGTTGTTTCTTCAAAATGCTTCAATTTTCTGTAAATTTGACTCACTGACGAAACTTGTTGGTTTTACATTTGTAAGGGCTAATGAAGCAGAGATGATCCAAAAGATTGCTAAAGATGTTTCAAACAACCTGAATCTTACACCTTCAAGGGATTTTGAGGGAATGGTGGGACTTGATGCTCACTTATATAAACTAAACTATTTCTTATGCCTCTGGTGCGATGATGATGTGAAGATGATTGGAATTTGGGGTCCCGCAGGAATTGGTAAGAGTACCATTGCTAGGGCTTTATATAACCAACTCTCTACCAGATTTCAACTTAAATGTTTTATAGGAAACCTCAAGGGAAGTTGTAAAAGCTTAATGGGTTCTGATGACTATGATTCCAAGTTGTGTTTGCAAAGCCAACTCCTTTCCAAGATTTTGAACCAAATGGGTATGAAGGTACATCATTTAGGTGCAATTAAAGAATGGCTAGAAGATCAAAGAGTGCTTATCATTCTTGATGATGTAGATGATCTTGAGCAATTAGACACCTTGGCTAAAGACCTTTCTTGGTTTGGTTCTGGAAGTCGGATCATCGTTACCACAGAAGATAAGAAGATTTTGAAGGCACATGGAATTCAAGATATCTACCATGTGGATTTTCCATCTTGGGAAGAAGCTCTTGAGATTTTATGTCTATCTGCTTTCAATCAAAGCTCTGTAAAAGAAGGTTTTGAAGAGCTTGCCAAAAAAGTAGCTGTATATTGTGGCAGACTTCCATTAGGCCTTAGAGTTGTGGGCTCATCTTTGCGTGGGGAGAGCAAGGACGAGTGGGAAGATCAACTATCTATCATAGAAAGTAGTCTTGATAGAAAAATTGAGAACATATTACGAGTGGGATATGACAGATTGTTGAAGAAATATCAATCTCTATTTCTTCACATTGCATGCTTCTTCAACAATGAATTCATTGGTAAAGTGTTATCTGTGCTGTCTAACAGTAACTTGGATGTTGAGAAAGGGTTAAAAACCCTAGTCGATAAATCTCTCGTTTATATATTTGATGGTCGTATAAAGATGCACCACCATCTACTGCACCAATTGGGTAGACAGATAGTTTTTGAACAGTCTGACGAGCCAGGAAAGCGCCAATTTTTAGTTGAAGCTGATGACATTTATGACGTGCTGAAAAATGAGACTGTAAGTTCTTACATATATAATTTCATACTGTTTTGTGATAACAACTTCAGCAGTCTCATTTTGCAAATTTTGGTAGGGTACGGGATCAATCATAGGTATATCCTTAAAATATGACAAGACATGCCAGGTTCGTATAAGTAAGCTAGCTTTTGAAGGAATGTCCAATCTTCAATTCCTAAGAATCTACAGACGTTGTTTTGATCAAGGTGCATTGCATATACCAGAAGATATGACATATTTACCTCGTCTTAAGTTACTAGATTGGCATTTTTACCAGAGAGAAAGTCTTCCTCCAAGATTTCAGACGGATTGTCTGGTCGAAATTCGTATGAGACACAGCAATCTCAAGAAGCTCTGGGGAGGAGTTCAGGTTGGTATTTTTTTTGATATTCTTTCTTATGTTTTTGATGATTCAATGGAGGTAAAATATTTTGTGTTTGTTGTATTTAACATGCAGCCTCTTCCTAATCTCAAGATCATAGATTTGAGATCTTCATTCGAATTGGAAGAAATACCAAATCTTTCAAAGGCTACAAACCTCAAGACATTGGATCTTAGTTACTGCCTTAGTTTAAAAAAGATCCCAAATCTTTCAAAGGCTACAAACCTAGAGACATTGAATCTTCCGTTGTGCAAAAGCTTGGTGGAGCTTCCCTCCTCTATTTCGAATCTACACAAACTGAAGGAGCTGGATGTGAGCTATTGCGAAAAGCTAAAAGTAATTCCCGCCAACATCAACTTAGCATCTCTTGAGAAAGTCGACATGAATGGTTGCTTGCAATTGAGAATATTTCCAGATATCTCTACTAACATCAAGACTCTCAGAGTAAGAGACACGATGATTGAAGAAATTCCTCCATCAATTGTTGGATGGTCTCGTCTTGAGTTGCTTGATATTGGCAGGACAAGACTCAAGACATTAACACACGCCCCGGTAAGTATCACTTCGTTAAATCTTAGCAACAGTGATATAAAGAGTATTCCAGATTGCGTCATAAGTCTCCCACATCTAGCAGATTTCTTGGTCGATGCATGCTCAAATCTAAAGTCAATTCCGGCTCTTTCTCCTTCGCTCAAGTCCCTAAATGCGAACGATTGTGTATCACTCAAGAGCGTATGTTGCTCTTTCCCAAAAGAAACCAAGGAACTCAGATTCAGCAACTGTTGGAATCTGGATGAAGAATCAAGAAGAGATATCATACAACAATCAATTTGCGGCCATATATACTTACCAGGTAAACAAATTCCAGCAGAGTTTACTCACAAAGCTCCAGGGAATTCCGTGACCATCCCTCTGGCTCCGGGTACTTTCTCTGCTTCCTCAACATTTAAGGCTTGTATTCAGATTTTGCCAAGTAGACGCAACCAATATTATGAAATATGTTGTAACCTGAGAAGCAATGGAGGTGAAACACTTCTCCCTTACGTATACGCAAATATTTCAGATCTGTTTCCTCCGTCAGAACATCTGTTTATACTTCATGGTGACTTATTTCCTAAACAAAACCTATGCCATGTGGGGATGAGCGGGATTACTTTTGAGTTCAGTTTTAAAGACCACCATAATAAGATTATTGAGTGTGGTATAGAGATCATGAATGAGGAAGCTGACAAAAGTAGCAGCAGCAGCGAAATGGACAAATTTGAAACTAAGAGTAGCAGAAGCGAAGTCGAAAACTACGAAATTGAGAGTAGCAGCACCAATGTGGAAACTTACGAGATTAGAAGCAACAACAACCACCACATAGATGGAGAAGGAGACTATGAAGCAGAAGTGTATAACTATGGAATTGAGAGTGGCAGCAGCAAAGCGGATTATAACGAAATTAAAGGCAACAACAGCCACAGCACAGATAGTGATGGTGATGGAGATTATGAAGCAGAAGGTTCCAAGTTCTCTCAAGTTGAAAGCACCAAAACCAGTAAACATACAGGTTGTTGGAGTTGGCTTAGAAAGCTTGGTCTGAAGGAGAAGAAGAAGAATAAGACAGAATGATGACGGAAGATCAAAAGGAAGGCTTTACATATACTTTGGGAAACCAATAGACACAAAAGGTAGAGAGAAAGAGCTAAACGATAAAGAGAGAGCTCATGAAGTTTACTTGCAGGTCAAGTCTGAAGTCGAAAGATGCATGACTTATTTGAAGATCAAAAGGGAAAGTGATCTTAACAGAAACATATTACCAAGGTTGCTCTATCAGCTCTCACATGGTTTATCTTCCCAACTTCCGACCTTTGATCTGCAAGATCCCTAAATTTACTGGCTAGATTTGTGTTGTAGCTCTATTTACAGGTAACCTTTTTTAACTCTGATAAAACACGTAAATTTGTGTAATTTGACTGTAACTTTATAGAGTGTGTGGCTGCAACATGTTTTAATAGTCGATAAAATCTCATTATCTAACCATGTAAATTAGGTTTTTTCGTAAGTAGACTTATATATATATATATATATATATATATTTGTTATGAACATCAATGAAAAATTGATCAAATTAATGAACTATAATCTACTTAACTGATCAAATTCCAAGTTTGCAATCTTAAACACATTGTGTAAGTACTGTCAAGTTACACATAATGTGATGTCAAACTGTACAGAAATGTGTCCAAGAATTTGAGCAGCTTTACGGTGACATGAAATTAAACTATGGATTCCAAGCTGGAGTTTCGTTACCCTAGTTTAGCTACTCTAATCCAAAGCCAGCCATCTCAGCTTGACTTAATGATCATAAACCCATTAAAGACGATGAAATCGTTTTTGGAAGTAAATGGCGTGTTCAATTGACTGTTACAATAATTAGAGTCTCTATCGTTGTGCTCTCCAAGAACTATGCGTCTTCGAGTTGGTGTTTAGATGAATTGGTTGAAATTTTCAAGTGTGAAGAAGTTTTTGGGCAGAGTGTGATGACGATCTTCTACGATGTTGATCCATCAGATGTCCGGAAACAGATAGGAGATTTTGGTAAGGCTTTTGAGAAGACTTGTGAAGGGAAAACAGAGGAGGCGAAGCAGAGATGGAGCAAAGCTCTGGCACATGTAGCAACCATTGCTGGAGAGCACTCTCTAAACTGGTTTGTTGTTTCCTTTGGTTCAATAATATAACAACGCTATTACGTTTCTTAAGAAAGGCTCCAATTTTCTGTAATTCAAACTCACCGACGAGACATTTTGTTTTTACATTTCGAAGGGCTAATGAAGCAGAGATGATACAAAAGATTGCAACAGATGTTTCAAACAAACTGAATATTACACCTTCAAGGGATTTTGAGGGGATGGTGGGACTCGAAGCTCACTTGAATAAACTGGAATCTTTGTTATGCCTCTGGTGCGATGATGTTGTGAAGATGATTGGAATTTGCGGTCCCGCAGGAATTGGGAAGACTACCATTGCGAGAGCTTTATACATTCATCTCTCTACCAGTTTTAAACTTAAATGTTTTATGGGGAACCTCAAGGAAAGTTGTAAAAGCTTAATGGTTTCTGATGACTATGATTTCAAGTTGCGTTTGCAAAGCCAACTTCTATCTAATATTTTTAACCAAAAGGATATGAAGGTACATCATTTAGGTGCCATTAAAGAATGGTTAAAGGATCAAAGAGTGCTTATCATTCTTGATGATGTAGATAATCTAGAGCAATTAAAGGCTTTGGCTAAAGAATTTTCTTGGTTTGGTTCTAGAAGTCGGATCATCGTTACCACAGAAGATAAGAGGACTTTGAAGGCACATGGGGTTCAGGATATCTACAATGTGGGTTTTCCATCACGGGAAGAAGCTGTTGAGATCTTATATCTATCTGCCTTCAAACAGCGATGTGTACAAGAAGGTTTTGAAAAGCTTGCCAATGAAGTAGCTTATTTTTGCGGCAAACTTCCATTAGGCCTTCGTGTTGTGGGTTCATCTTTGCGTGGAGAGAGCAAGGAAGAGTGGGAACTTCAACTTTCTAGGATTGAAAGTAGTGTTGATGGAGAAATTGAGGACGTGTTACGAGTGGGATTATGTGATATCTATGCTTTCTGACAGTAACTTGGATGTACGAAATGGGTTAAAGACCCTTGTCGATAAATCTCTCATTACATCTGATTTTGATATATGGTCTGCTCAAGAGGTAATAGGTGGGGCAAGTGCCCTATACAAAAAAATATTCTCTTATTAGTTCCCCTTTTCTACATTTTTATATAAATTTTTCAATTTTTACATACACTAGATCATTACAATGCACCATCTACTACAACAATTGGGTAGACAGATAGTTTTTGAACAATCTGAAGAGCCAGGGAAACGCCACTTTT
This sequence comes from Lepidium sativum, assembly GCA_023374145.1. Lineage (NCBI taxonomy): Eukaryota > Viridiplantae > Streptophyta > Magnoliopsida > Brassicales > Brassicaceae > Lepidium > Lepidium sativum. The sequence goes on from JAKUCM010000476.1 coordinate 62,482, forward strand.
TAGTTGAAGAACAAGAGATTTATGAAGTACTGAGAAATGAATCAGTAAGTCTTTATCAATTTAAGTGATTACTAATAATTAAATTTCAGAAAGTTGCATACTGGTTAATAACAATTTCACATAAGTATTATTTTGAAATATTTGGCAGGGTACTGGATCTGTCATAGGTGTATCCTTAGCTGATGACGAGATGGGCACAAATACCAAAAGGTACAAGGAGGTATCAATAAGTAAGGGAGCTTTTAAAGGAATGTCGAATCTCCGATTCCTAAGAATCTATAGAAGGTTGGAAATACCAAAAGGTATGAAGTATTTACCTTGTATTAAGTTACTACATTGAGATTATTACCCGAGAGAAAATCTTCCTCCAAGATTTTAGTCAGAGTGTCTGGTCGAACTTTGTATGAGACGCAGCAATCTCAAAAAGCTCTGGGGAAGAGTTCAGGTTGGTATTATGTTTTTGATATTCTTTCTTATGTTTTTGATGATTGAATGTAAGTAAGATATATCTCATTTTGTTGTGAATGTTTAACATGCAGTCCCTTCCTAATCTCAAGACCATAAATCTGACCTATTCCTACAAGTTGAAAGAAATCCCAAGTCTTTCAAAAACTACAAACCTCCAGCGCTTGAATCTTTGTGGGTGCAGAAGGTTGAAAAAAATCCCAAATCTTTCAAAGGCTATAAACCTCGAGACATTGGTTCTTTATAGGTGCAAAAGGTTGAAAAAAATCCCAAATCTTTCAAAAGCTACAAATCTCAAGAACTTGGATCTTAGTGAGTGCTCTAGTTTAAAAGAAATCCCAGATCTTTCAAATGCTACAAACCTCGAGACATTGAATCTTTGGCGATGCAAAAGATTGGTGGAGCTTCCTTCCTCTATTTCGAATCTACACAAACTGGTTAGGTTGTATATGAGCTGCTGCGAAAAGCTAAAAGTAATTCCTGCCAACATCAACTTAGCATCTCTTGAGGAGGTCGTCATGTGTCATTGCCCGCAATTGAGAAGTTTTCCAGAAATCTCTACTAACATAAAAAAACTTGATGTAAGTCACACGATGATAGAAGACGTCCCTCCATCAATTGCTGGATGGTCTCGTCTTGAACGCCTTACGATTGGCAACAGAAGACTCAAGAGATTGACACACGTCCCACTAAGTATCACTAGGCTAGATCTTAGCAACAGTGATATAAAGAGTATTCCAGATTGCGTCATAAGTCTCCCGCAACTAGCAGATCTTTTCATCGAAAACCGCCCAAATCTAACGTCAGTTCCGGCTCTTTCATCTTCGCTCAAGTCCTTACACGCAAACAACTGTGTATCACTCAAGAGCCTATGTTGCTCTTTCCAAAAATCAACCCCATACTCACATTCTGCAACTGTTTAAAACTGGATGAAGAATCTAGAAGAAAAATCTTACAACAATCTGCTGAAGATTATATATGCTTACCAGGTAAAGACATACCGACAGAGTTCACTCGCAAAGCTACAGGGAACTCCCTGACCGTCTCTCTGGCTTCAAGTACTTTCTTTGCTTCCTCAAGATTTAAGGCATGTTTTGTGCTTTTACCAGTTGAGGGCTACCAAAAATTTTCTATATATTATCACCTAATAAGCGAAGGAGGACGAACCTTTCACGCCAGTTCAGCATGTAGTGCAGAATCTTCACATTTGTCTCCTCGGTCAGAACATCTGTTTATATATCATGTTGACTTGTCTCATCCAAGAAATAGATGCCATGTGACAATGATCCAGATTACATTGGAGATCAGTTGTCCGTACTATTCAAATCGCCCTATCCCTACAATCACGGGAGATTGTAGTGTACAGGTCATGACTGAGGAAGCTGGTGGTAGCAGAAGCGAAGTAAGTTCTTACCAGATTAGAGGCAAAAAACAGCCACCACACAGATGGATTGAAGATGGAAACTATGAAGCAGGAGATCTTAAAGTTTCTCAAGTTGAAAACATCAAAACCAGTAAACATACAGGTTGTTGGAGTTCGCTTAGGAAGCTTGGTCTGAAGGAGAAGAAGAAGATGAATAAGACAGAGTACAAACCTCGTGGAATCTCATGAGACAAATCAAGTTTTCGTACGTTCTTAGCTCTTCACACCACTTTCATAAAGTACTATCTCACAAATAATAGATGGAGACTATAAATTTATGAATCACAATTTATGTATTTATGGATTTATCATGATTTCAATGTTTCATCTCTGAGACCATCTCAAAGACATATGGTAAGCTTTAGGAAACTAAATTCCAATTCACCAATTAAAAAGAAAATACAGTACCTCTCATGTCTCATGTTTGATACATGATGTAACTCCTTGCGGATCTCAATAGAATAGATCAGAGGAATTCCAGTAAGTCTAAAGAAATCCCAAATCATTCCAAATCTACTAATCTTGAGTTAAACTTTCTACATATTTAATCCAAACACAGAGTGAAAATATTGAGAAATTTTACTCTCTTTTTTTGGGGTCTAGATGTTAGTATATACAAAAAAAAATATGAAGCAAGCTTCATAGAGTTTAATTACAGATCAAAAGGAAATGAAATGCAACCAAAATAATAAAAATGGATGCTAGACTATCTGGCTGAGTGATAAAGAGCAGCCTACTACGCATGGTGCAATCAATATTGGATTTAATTACAATAGCTGTAGAAGAAGTTGACTTGAAAATCCTAGCATTCCTTTCACACCACAATTTGTACGCTACGGTCTGCAAAAGTAGCCGAAGCACTTTCGACTTTTGTGTATTCTGCTGTGCACTCGCAAAAGAAGAGAGAGCTTCATCCAACGTATGCGGAGGGTTCGGAGTACTCCGAGAAACAAAAGCAAGCCAAATGTCCTTAGCGAACGGGCATTCGAGAAATAGATGTTGGTGAGTTTCGGCCTGCTGCTGGCACAACACACAAAGCTGAGAAACATTCATTCCCCAAGAGATAAAGCGATCCTTGGTAGGAAGTCTCTTCAAGGCAGCCAACCATAAGCAAAATGAGAACCTAGGAACAGCATCATTGAACCAAACTGATCGTGTCCATAGAAGCTGTGGCGAGGAGGTCCTTAGGTTCGACCAAGTAAACTTGGATGAGAATGTAGCCGTGTAGGTAGATGAAGATGACTTCCAGAGATAGAAATCTGAGCCCTGATCCGGTGAAGGAGGAGAGATGGATTATAATAGTGTTTACACTTCTACCGAGCATCAGATCTGGCTGCAGGTAGAACCCAATCATTATCTGCCACAGCTTCTTGAACCGCAGCGTCCAAACGCAGCTGAAAAAGAGACGGACCTTGCGCTCCAATGTACTCAATTAAGGCCCAAATCAAGCCAAGAGTCAAACCAAAACCTTGCAGTGGAAGCATCACGGACCTCACACTTTAACAAACCTTTGAGAAGTGGTTTCAAACGTAACCAGCTCCTAATGGTGGGAGAGATCTCGAACTGTCTTGCATTGCCCAGAAACTCTTCCGGGAGAAATTTTACTCTTTCACTTTGATAAACTGAGATTGTGTTCTATCCAAAATGATTAAGCCATTTTTGAAACCTATGACTATGGCTATAAGATAATATAGTATGCTCTATTTCATTTGCAAATTCTTCAATTTTCTTCTATTTTATTGAAGCAGAGATTCAGTTGGTTATGTCGAAGTATCTTGAATTTTCTGAATCATGATACTCCACATTCAACTGCATTTTCAAAACCATAATAAGCGTTTTGGCATTTGCGTTTCAAGTAACTATATACCAAAAACAAGAAGATTTTATCAAATAAGTTTTCATTTTTTCTAACATACCTTTCCTTCATCAGAATCTGTGTGTCGTTGAGGAAGCACAACTCTCAAGTCGTCGTACAAATAAAATCTCCTCTCTCCATTGACTGAATCCAAGCTGATTTTGGTCTGACCTAACTTTGAAGATTCCTTGCGTAAAGGGCAAGATGTAGAGCATAGCGTAAGACCCTTGATTTTGAACAGCATTTTCCTGTTTCTCTGTAATTCTCATGGCAATTCTTGTTCCCACACTCACTTGGTGAATGCAATACATCCACTGAATCAGATCCTTCACTACTTTTATTTTCCGGAGTTTGGTCTGCATCTCTGGAGTTTTTGGCTTTGGTCAAAACAGAGGAAGCTAGAGTAACTCATTGGCGCAGGAAGGTCTAATCATAGCAAAAGAAAAATATTGTTCAAGCATTGAAACATTACCAGAAATAACAACGAGTTGGAGAGCAATATTCATTTGATTGTTTTGAACCAAACTGCAAAATCCAGAAAGAAATTCAAAGTGCAAAAGCTAACGTCAAGGTCAAATGTTACCATTTGTGATTAACAAACGAATTTTGTAAATCCATCTTGAGAAACTATACACTAAATGAAACATAAATGCAGACGCAAGGAGACAACTTGAAACCTAAAAAGAAATAGAATATGAATGAAGCAACTGGAGGAAATTTTACCTTTGTGCCAAGTGGCATATCTGTTAAGTAATAGTTACAGAGGAAAGTATGAAGAGGTGTCTTTTCAGGGTTACTCAGAACCTGAAAAAAAGAAGAAAAGGAAACTACTCCTACTAAAATTAGCTTTTGAAGATATTTTTTATGAAAAAGGCAAATAGACAAGAAAGTACCAGTTGAATTCGACCCTTCATAGGAATTCAAAGCCGTCTAGTAATGACCTGAGCATCAGAACTGATTTGGTTGGTTTTCAATCTCTGTCCCCAGAATTTGTTTGACAATGATCCTCCAGAGAGATCAATGGATACATAGTATAGTAGGAAGCAATTATCACCAACACTTGTTACTGAGAATGGAAGCTTCTGTGATTTTGGAGAGATGTTTCCACCAGCAATACTAAGAATGGCAAGAAAACCTTTGATTTTCTGTAAAGACTGAGACAAACTAGAAAGTGAGTTAAATGTAAAGTGTCTTTATGTTTTTGGGTTTATGACTGTAAACAGTTTTTGCTTGATGTTGTGTGAGTGATATGTGTTTTGGTGTGAGATCTGATTAGTTTTCCCATGGGAAAATCTTCCTGACAATCAAAAGAACCAACTAATGACCCTTGAATGGGACGTCCAAGCTTCTAGTGAACCTTTTAAATGGAGATGTAGTAACTGATTTGATATCTCTATCCATTGAAAAGGATCTTTAGATACCATTACCATCATCAAGTAATCCTTGCCAAGACCTGAGTTCTGCTTCTTCACAGACAAAAGATAAACCTACATCAAACGAAAAAAACCTACAAAGCAGGAGAAACCATAAACCTAAATAACCGACCTTAAGAACATACGTATAAGGCCTACAAAACTGAACTTAAGAACCCACATAAGTGACCATATAAACCCATATAACTGACTTTTCAAACCTTCAAAAGGCTAATCTTGTGATATGAAGTAAAATAAACCTACAATGCGGTATTTATAAACCTACATAAAACGTCCCTTACAACTGAAAATATACCTACCACGAAGACAACAAAAACCTACAATGCTTGATTAACTAAATTAGCTACACCCTGGAGACAAACCTACAAGACATGGCCCCTGATTTTGGTACAAACCTACAAGGATTCCAACACATACCTACAAGGAATACACCAAAAGCCTACAAAACCGAAACCGTAAATCTACAAAGCTATAAATAAAATCAACGAGAAGAGAAAAATCTAGTGATTCGAGGTTAAACAAACCTACAATGCGTTACGTATAAATCTACAATAAAAGATGATACCAACTCAAAATAAACCTACAAGGAAGACGACAAAAACCTACAAAACCTATACCGTAAATCTACATAGTTGAAAACAAAACCTACAGAAGGAGACAAATATAGTGATTCGAGGTTAATTAAACCTACGATGCGTTACATATAAACCTACAACAAACAATGATACCAAATCAAAACAAACGTACAAGAAAGACTACCAAAACCTACAATGAAGACTACGAAAACCTACAAAGAATAATGAACTAAATCAGAAACACATGGGATACAACCATACAAGGCGAAAATGTGGTCCCAGATTTTCCATAAACCTACAAACCTACAAAACAAGAACTATAAATTTACAACGGTTCAAAATTAAACTTACATAGAACGAGAAATGGCTTCTCGAACTTCAATTGCAAAGCTGTTACAAAAACCTACAAAACACATTCTTTAAAATCGACATGGAATGATAACTAAACCTACAATGCATGAGAAATTAAAACCTACAAAGAAGACTTTTTAAACCTACATTACTAGACTCATAAACCTACATGACTACACATAAACCTACAATTCTTCACAATTTCTCCTGGCTTATCCTCTCTAAAGTATCGACAAAACCATGCGGAATAACTTAGAACCATGACTTTAACATGTAAATTCGCAAAGTTTTCGGGTCACAACCCATTAAAAAATGGGTGAATTACTAAACTAGTTTAAAAAGATAGGATAATTATAATTCTTGTTCGAAAAGATTGTAATTGCAAATCTAATCTTTTGTGTTCAAATAAAGCAGTTTTACTCTTACTTCATTTGAAAAGAAAAAAAATATTACGAAAGTCATGAGTATTTCCACGCTACTAGTAACTAACTTTTGTTTATCATTTGCGTGTTTGTATTCATTAATCATAAAGATACAAGAAACGCCGGTAAAGAGGCTGTGCAATACCCGTACGCTATTACCGTTAACGGAATGTTTCCGGGTCCAACATTGGAAGTCAACGACGGCGACACTCTTGAAGTCAAAGTCCTTAACCGTGCCCGTTACAATATAATACATCCATAGCCAAATACAGTTTAGTGTTCGAGCGAAAAGAATTTAAGACAACGATAATAAATTACATGGATCGAACGTCTCTAACCACATTATATGTGCAATATCTAGTGGATTTCTTTGGCTTCTATAGTTGTATGCTATTCCAATTCCAACAATAGAGGATATAAAAAAAAAAAAAATTATCCACTCATGAACAAACTAAATAGTATTCATTAAAATTTTATTGGTTAGAACTCAAGACAGACAATGAAGAACACAAACACATATCAAAGTAAAAGATAGGAAGAGAGAAAACGATGAAACACAGCCGAAGAACACTTCTTGACTTGAGAGCATTAGTCACCCAAACCGATACAAGTTTCCATGGAAAGCTCTTGATGAATCCGAAGAGAAGAAGCAGAGAAGCTTGAAGAAGAAGAACTCTCAGATTAATCTTTAAGTTTCTTCTTTTTGATTTATCTGACTGATTCTGTTAGATGAATCCTATATTCTATATATATAAGATACAAGAAGGATTCATTGATTAATGACATGTGGTTAATTGACTTGATGAATCTCCTCTCTGTTATAAATGTTTTTAACAGAATTGAGAGATCCAACAATCTCCCACTTTGCTTCTTAAATTGCAGACATAAACTTATTGATGTCATTAAGACTTAAATCAATAACATAAGAGCTTATGCAACAGAATGTTGATGACATTCAAATATCTATCAAGGTTTACACATAAACTTCACATCACGTTTATTGTATAAAATTACATGTACTGAAACTGGAAAAAGAAAACACACCTCTCATGTCTCTCATGTTTGATACATGCAGATCTCAAGAAAATAGATCAGAGGGATTTCAGTAAGATGGAAAAATCCTAAATTATTCCAAAGCTACTTATCTTGAAATATACTAAAACAGAGTGAAAATATTGAGAAATTTTACTGTTTCACTTTGATAAACAGAGATTATGTTCTGTACAAAATGGGTTCAGTCAATTTCGTAACCTATGACTATGGCTAGAGAGAAGATAGTATTCTCTATTTTATGTGCAACATTCTTTGATTTTTCTTCTATATTTAATAATTAAAAAAAAAGTAAATAAGAAAACAATAGTTGAAGCAGAGATTCAGTTGGTTATGTCAAAGTATCTTGGATTTTCTGGGTAATGATACTCCACATTCAACTGCATTTGCAAAACCAAAGTCAGCGTTTTGCGTTTGCGTTCAAGTAACCCAAACAAAACAAAATTTTATCAAATGATTTTTGTATCAATTGTTCTAACATACCTTTCCTTCATCAGAATCTGTGTGTCGTTGAGGAAAAACAACTCTCAAGTCATCGTACAAATAGAATCTCCTCTCTCCATTCACTGAATCCAAGCTGCTTATAGTCTGACCTAACTTTGTTGATTTCTTGCGTAAAGGGCAACTAAATTTAAGATGTAGAGCGTAGCGTAAGACCCTTGATTTTGAACAGCATTGTCCTGTTTCTCTGTAATTCTCATGACAATTCTTGTTCCCACAATCACTTGGCGAATGCAATTCATCCACTGAATCAGATCCTTCACTACCTTTATTTGCAAGAGTGTGGTCTGCATCTATGGAGTTTTTGGCTTTGGTTGAAACAGAGGAAGCTAGAGTAATTCTTTGGCGAAGGAAGGTCTGATCATAACACAACAAAAATATTGATCAAGCATTGAATCATTAGCAGAAATAACAATGAGTTGGAGAGCATTGTTGATTTGATTAAGTGCAAACCATAAAGTTACGATAGACAAGGGAATTTCTTTATGATGCTTTAGGCTGTAGATTCATTTAGAGAAATTATACACTCAATAAAACCTAAATGAGATAGAAAATGAATGAAGCCAAGAGAAAAAATGTTGGGAGTTACCTTTGTACCCAGTGGCATATCTGTTAAATCATAGTTACAGAGGAAAGTGTGAAGAGGTGTCTTCTCAGGGTTACTCAGAACCTGAGAACAATAAAGGGCCTATGAATTAGTTATTCAATTATCATAATATCTTACATTATGAAGAAACTTTATAAAGAAAGCATCTAATAGACAAGAGGGTACCAGTTGAATACGACCCTTCATAGGAATTCTCAACTGTTTAGTAATGGTTTGAGCATCAGAGTTGTTTTGGTTGGTTTTAAATTTCTGTCCCCAGAATTTGTCTGACAACGATCCTCCAGAGAGATCAATGGAGGCATAGTATAGTAGGAAGCAATTATCACCAACACTTGTTACTGAGAATGGAAGCTTCTGTGATTTTGGAGAGATGTTTCCACCAGCAATACTAAGAATGGCAAGAAAACCGTCGATCTTCTGTAAAGAATGAGACAAACTAGAAAGTAAGTTAAATGTGAAGTGTCTTTATGTTTTTGGGTTTATGACTGTAAAGAGTTTAGGCTTGACGTTGTGTGAGTGTTATGGGTTTTGCTGTGAGTGAGACCTGATTAGTTTGCCCATAGGACAATCTTCCTGACAATAGGGACTCTTCAAAAGAACCAACCAATGACCTGTGAATGGGACGTCCACTCAAGCTTCTAGTGAACCTTTTACATGGAGATGTAGTAACTGATTCAATATCTCTATCCATTGAAAAGGATCTTTGCCCTGACCTGAGTCCTGCTTCTTCACTGGTATTCCTTAAACAAACACCATCTTCGAAAATCTTCTCATTTAGGCTGCCTTGTAGAGCTTTCATTCTCTCAGAAAATCTTGGGCCAAGAGGTGACAGAGAAAGTGGCGGAGAGACAGATATATTCTTATAACATGGTAGCGACTTTGCTACTACTTGAGATGTTTCATGTACAGGTGAATATAAGCAAGCTGCACCTTTTGTAGGCTGCAGATCATTTGAGTCAAGCAATGGACCATCCGTGAAAATAGTAGATGAATGTTTACCCCTCTGTGAAGAGTCATTTCCCCATTCAGAGCAAGATAGACCAAATCTTTCAGAGATGTGGGCCTTTTTATGATCTTGTGCAATGGGAATTCTAGTAGGAAAACCAGCAGAAGTCATCTGCTGGTTGTTAGAGCAGATATCAAGCGGGTAGCCTCTAAATTCCTCAGGAAAAAGCTTACTCAAAGGAGAGCTTACCCGTTTCCTGATTAATGATCCACCGGTAATATCTGCTTCATTAGATCCACTAGTGCGATTAACAGTGATACTTGTATACTCATTCCTCCTTGAGCTAGTATCGTTTGCTTTGAAGCCAACTATCCTCCGCACTTCAGTTTGACTCAAATTAACATTATCTGCGACATAAGTGTGTTTGTGGCCAGATAATGAAGTAACAGCCTGAGTATCATGAAATCTCCATAAGTCATCTCTACAATCTAAAGATTCCACTGTATTTTCCCTATCAAATTCTCCAAAAGATGAGAGGAGGCTTCCCTGACTTTCTCTGTTGATACCATCTGAATCACAAGAAATGGTATTGACAGGCAGACTTTGAGAAAGGCTGCAACTTGAAGCAGACACAACTTCATGGGCTTGTTCATTTGAAGCAGTATGTGGCAGACCCATGCCAATGCTCAAAGGGCCTTATCAGTTATTCGATTATAGTTGCCTGTGAGATCTCCTCGACCTTACAAGACCTCCAGCCTAATCAATATTCTTTTAATTCAAAACTCAGCATCAGTCACAGGCATCCACAAGCCGTCCATTGCTTCCCACATTATAGAGATTAGACACATAATACATATATGTCGCTAGAGAATACACCGTTTATAGCAGTCACACTCTCCTGAAATGAACACAAAAATAAGAAAGAAGAATCAACAACATACTCACCATGATACGAATTCAATCCAAAAACTGATCTAGCACATTTTTGACCTGCTGCATAACTACAAGTAGAGGAAATGTTGTAGAAGTGAGAAATGATGGAAATAGATCATGATCGAGGAACATCATTCACATAAACCATCAGCATTCTTAAGCTCAGAGTCAATGAAGAATAGATTACACAAATTTCAAGAATGCAGAAATTTACAATCAGTAAAGAGGCTCTCAGCACTACAGAATATTAACTATAAATCATCTTAGAAATGATCGAACACAGAACCATAAATTTTGGCGAAACAAATAAGATGATAAAACAATGAAGAGCTTCTATTATCATCAGAGCAACACAAGAATTAAGAAAACCAGAAAAAGCGATGATCATAAGCAAATATGAAGCAAGAAATCACAGAATCTATGGAGTAAACGTTTCATACGCAATCCTCCGAAATCGAAACCAGAGAACTCGCACGAATCGGAGAAGAAGAACAGATTCGGAGGAAGAAGGAAAATGAAGAATTTAGGTGACTGAGACCTCCTCTTATCTCTGGATTTGCTTATAAACAAATCCCGATATCGTATCACCATTTTCGTCGCACTACTTTTTTTCTTATTTTTCCTTTTTGGTTTTTCTTTCTCGTATATTGGAAACTGTACATGAATACATACAACCATTTCGCATAATTATCGTTTTTTTTTTCTTTCCCGACAGCTAATAATTTAAAATTTGTTATGTCGTCTCTAATTTGTCGTTTTTTCCTAATTTTATTACAGCTTCTTATGTTGTCCATATTTAGTCTATCTCCACGAGAGACATGCGCATTTGCACATTCTGGGATCGAGTCCCCCGCTTGCATTTGCAAAAACTTGGTTAATGGACCGGCTATTTGTGGCTCAATGTTGACAAAAAAAAAAAAAAAAAGCTTTACGTTGTTGGAAAAATATTGACTTTATATATTTACTTATGTAGGTGTCTCTTTCTACAACTAACGTTTTGATCATACGAGACGTTACAGTGTCAGTCAATATCCAGTCAGTTTTACTCCTGCGTTAATATGAACAAACCACGTCTTAAAATCATTGATGATGAAGATAATGCAGATCCATATTTACAAAATTCGTTAGTTACCTTTAGTATGTCCACTCTGAGCAACTTCCCCAACTTGAGACCGAGATAGCGATCTAAGATTCATCAGAGACGCTGGAGTTAGCGGCAGAGGCGGTGGAGAGGCTACTCTGTTTTGGTTTCTTTCCGGCAAGGGATGATGAGCTCTCTGGTTTCTAGATGGTATAGAGAAGCTTCTCGGTACAACAAGCGGTGGAACCGGAAGTGGTGATGCTACACTGTTGGTTGTCACAACTACATTGCTTCTTTCTTGATTCCACACAGTTACTGGCGCCGAATGACGAGCCAGTCCAGGAGATTTTGAGCGTCGTGGTGGTGCAATTTGACCTGGTGGTCTGGGAAGCTCATGAAGTTCATTGATCCGTGGAGAAGAAGCAAGCGGAGGTGAAGCAGCAGGAGAGATTCTTGGAGAAGATGGCTGAGCCTGAGCCGGAACTGGAATTGGACGTCGTGTTGAGAATGGTTTGACCGGCCCAGAAAATGCATGTTCTGAAGGACGGGGAAGACGGGAATAGAGGTTGTTGTCTGCATCTTTATGAGTGGTTTTTATTGGTTCTAGCGGAGATGAATGCCATAAGTTTGCACTGTGGCTTGTTTGTGTGGCGGGTTTTGTGAATATTGATGAGGACTTTGAATCGACTGGAGTTGGTAGTATGTAAGCATTTGCAGAAGGTGCCATCTGCCGCATCACTCTATCTGTTAAATCAGATTTCTTTTCCGGGAACAGTGGTGCTGAATAGCTGCTCATTCTGTGATCTCGGTTTGGCATCAAGTGCTCTTCTCTATGATCTGCGTTTAACTGCATCAGAAATATGATTTCAACACAGATTCACCAATGCAGTTCACATACAATTGAGAATTCTCAAGTACATATGAAAATCAAGAAAAGAACATACTATTGCTGATCCTGCTGGTGACGAGCGTTGAAACGAAAGATCTGTGTCATCCATCTATAGGGAAATAGCAATAAATGAGCTAACTTAAAAATGTATGAAGTTTATCTCTTCCAATTCTGCTTCGTTTCAAAAATTCAAATTACCTTCACCGATCCATGTGGTATAGATATTACTTCTACTCTATGCTCATTTGTAATGTAGTCAAAACTGAGTTCTCCATCTCTGTTAACAAGTCGGTCATCATCATCATCATCACTACATTCCATTTCGTCCCCGTGATCAGAGAGCTCACAGTCGATGTGTTGTCTCTCTGCAGCAATTTTGACTTGTTTCTCTACTGCCTCAAGCGATTTCATACCAGCGACGAACATATGCATCTGTGCAAACATAAGAAACCTCATAAGAGACACTGATTGGGAAATTGCAGATAGTTTTTAACAGCGAATAGTAATTTTAGTCAGGAAGTACCTGAGCAGTGTGGTGGCGAGCTGCTTGTGTGAGGAGACTTCGAGCTTGTCCTTCCTTGAGAGATTTCAATCGGAACATGCATAGAGTGGCCTCATCTTGTAGCTCATCACGAGCAGTCTCTAACTGACGACGAATAAGTCTCTCTCCTTTACTGCCTTTAAATTGTACCTTATCTTTCACATGCTCCATAATCATGTGCTTAACAACATCTCTGTAAATGATCTCAGTTGTTAAGGTAAGATTTTACCAAACAAAAACCAAGAAAACAAAAATCAACACTGCAGAAAATAACTGACCTCTTTTCTTCGCATTGTTGCTTCATATCCTGAGGAAAGAAAAAAAAAAGATAAGAAAACTAGCAGTAATTATCAGGGTTTTGCTTCGTTCACTTCAGTCTTTATTAAGCTATGGCTTTTATATAAACTCTGATTATAAAAAGCTAAGGCATACCTCGACAGTTCTAAGGTCACTGAGAAGTGACTCTGAAGGTCGTGTAATGGTCTTGAATATTTGAGAACGCTGAAGGAATAGAGTGAAACAAGAACTTCTTAAGTTTGATCACAATTACATATTGCTTCATGGAAAATACAAGATTTCAACATACAACTTACATAAGTGTCGACGAGTTTCTGAAGCTCAAACTGAACTTTACCCAACGTTAGCAGAATTTCACCTGCAGAAGAAACGACATTACAGGCTTAAAGCATGGATACAGGACACAAAAACTTCCATGATAGCTAAATCTTCAAAGGCTTACCACTTTCTTTATCATTATGAGGCGCAATTTGCTCCAAGCATGAACCCATTTCCCCCAATGATTCAGAGAACTCTGATAATACCAAACAAAAGAAAAAGAAAAGATGAAGTAACCGTACACAATACATTCACAATGTTAGAGAACATCAAGCAATCAAATTATGAAAGAAGCTATGAAAGTGCAGATTCATAAAGTTTATTTACCATATGCGCTATTAGCCATTGCAGCAGCTACCTCAAGTAATCTATCATAACACACTCTCATGTCTTGCATATCCTGAAAACAATAAAGTAAATAATTAGGCTACTAATATCAGCAAATGGCTAAAACTGACTAAAACTATATCTTCCAGCTCTAGTTCATGAGACAACAAATCACTAGCATCAGTTATAATTTCTCCAAGAGCTTACACTAAACCTACATGACTAAACGCAATGCTTCCATAAGAAAGTCTAGAAAAGTAGAATCTAATGAACAAAGTTCTATGAATGTAAATCCTTAAATTTCCAATAAGGAAGAGAATTAGATTGATTTTTGATCAAAAATTTTGCCACGGAAACTCGATCGAAGTAAGGAGAATCATCAGCACAACAAAATCCTACTTAAATCTCCACGATTTCGCACAACTCAAGTCTCCGAGAACTAACTTTATGAAAATTATAAAATCAGAAAACGAGAGAAAATCAGTGAAACAAAGAAAATTTACCTTCGCGGCTCGAGCAAGTCCTTCAATTTGTGATGTGGGTAAAAGCTCTCCAACATCAATCGCATCAGCCTTAGGCAATGCGAATCTCCTAAGCCTCCCAAACGAAGCTTTCATCATTATATCTTGAGAGAACAAATCAAAACCCTAAGATACCCAACAAAAATATCAGAAAAATTGCTCTAAGAAAATCGGAGCTTCCGAAATCTGTGAGTTCAAACAGAGAGATGGAAAATGAAGAGAAGAATGGGTATTTCAACAAGTATGGTGAAATGTGTTCAACGACATTGAAGGAAAGAAGAAAAGCTAAAAAGGTTTTGTTGTGTTTTCTGGTCAACAGATCGAAACACCAGAAAGACGGAGACGAGACCAAGATTGGGAAGAAGGAATCTCACGCGTGTCGAGAAGAGATTTGACACGTGGCGAAATCTTAACGGATTACAAAGTTAAGATGCGATTCACAAAAGTCAAAAAGTCAAAACGATTTAATGACAAGGCGGAAGAACTAAAGTAGTTTCACTTTGACCGGATTTTAATTTGGTCAAACATATCTTCCCTTTTTTCGTCCAAGATTTTGATATATATATATATATATATATATATATATATTAAATATACAATTTTCATTTAATTTTATATCGCTTTGTATTTTTTTTTTATTATTGGACCACAACTTAACCGGTCCAATAATTAAATTCTTAAATGTAAGCGGAGATACTTGATTTTTGATTGTGCAAATAACCTACTTTATGTGTATTTACCACATGTCAGTAGACTAAGAGTCATTTGTAAGGAGACGTACTTACATACTTAAAAATAAATTTTAGATAGTTTATTAGAAGTTAGATTTTAATAGGTTTAAAAATTCTTATAAATCATGTGTTATTCAGTTAGTAATTTCAAAATTCATATTCAAATTATGGATTATTTAAACATTAGTTCTAAAATTTATATTCAAATCATGAGTTATACAAATGTTCAACTGATTTTTATTTTATTTTTATTTAATTTTAAAATTTTATATATATTTAGAAATCTATTGAAAATTTAAAGCCATAAAATTTACTTTGAATTTGTGGTTACTAAATTGGTTAATTATGATTTAATGTTAAGAGAAATTTAATCATATATGTAGAGTCGTCATCAAACAAATAATGGAACAAAGGTGGAAAATTGGAGGATAGTTAATGATTAATTGTGGGACTTCTGTATTAGCGAGGCGGTGAGTGTCTGAAATCTTTTTCTTTGTTTTTGACCTAAAAATCTATTATTCGTTTCTTAGCTGTTTTCATATTTTTGTGGTGGTTCAATCTGATTCGATTCACATAAACCAGTACCACCTTTACAATTTTGTTAACACCATTAGTTAACGTTTTATTTTTTTATGGTGGCATTAATAACGTTTAAGCACACTTAAGATAAAATTTAAAAACTATATCATATAAAGAAAATATTTAGTCAAGTGATTAGATATCTCCGATGTTATATTTTACCGAATTTGATTCTAAAAAATATTGTGTTTATTTCATGTGATATTGTTCGAAAGGAGTTTGAGAAATTCAAATGTAAATCGGATTTTTGTATATCAAATTTTTCCAAAGGCAACCAAAATTAGTTAAGTGTTCAAGTAAGTGATAAAGATACAAGATTTGGAGTATTTAATAGGTATTGAGCATTTATTGCCTCTTATAGTCTTCTTCATATATCTATTGATGAAATTCTATGTTTATACTGATTCTGAAAATTCAGTGTATCAAATTAGGGAATTACACATTGGTTAATCATGTTTGCGTATAATTTTAACGGGTTTGAATTGAGTTTTATTTATATAAATAACGAATATATGTGTGTTAGTACTAATGATCAATCTATAGATTTAATGAGTTAGTCCTTTGAAGCTCTATGCTACACATGAGTGGTGCACACTCTTGAATTAAATTGATCTATTTTTACTCATGCTTGATGTAACTTTTAGCAATCGGTGGAAATAGATTGATTGATGATATTCTTTTTTACTCGGTTTAGTAATCACCAATGAACAAACAAATCTATTAACTGTTAGATTAGATTTCCAACAACTTTTCATTCATTGGAGTTAAAATTTTGTGCAACAAAGTTTGGAAAATAACACGTGTCCACTAGCTCATATTTATTGTCAGAAATGTATTATGTGGCATTATGTTTAAGATTAGTGTAATACTTAATGAATAAAATTTTCAAATGGCAAAAAAAAAAAAATTAATATAAATATCAAATACGCATATTTTCACACATAGAAAATATTTTCCATCAATTAACCGAAAACATCAAAAATTATAAAACAGACATTCGACTAGACCTATCTAGTCATCTAGTTAGATTGACAAAAAAATAGTCGTCTTTTTTTGTCAACGGCAAATTATATTGGGCCACAATTGGCCGGCCCAATAGCCAAATTTTTACATAATGTAGGCAGAAACTCGATTTCTAATTGTGCAAATGAGCGGTCTTATGTGAACTTACCGCCTGACACTAGGCTAAAAGTCATTTACAAAAAAATAAAAAATAAATAAATAGTCATCTAGATTTGTCATTCTAATTAATGACAAAATAAAATAAAAAGAAAAAGATTAACTTTGGTTCATGACCATAAATGTGTGAAGGGAAAAAAAAGCATAAAAGTATGTAAGCAAGTAGAATATTAGGCATTGATGAAGGAAATCTCAACGCAGCATAAGGCCATGTGTTACCTAAGCCTAAGGTGTAGCAGAAGAAGGTGGAGGAATAACATTTTCACCTTTCTCTTTAAGAACATCCAATTTCTCTGCAGGCTTATTAACATTTTCTGTTTCTGCTTCTTCTTCTCCAGAATCGGATTCTGATTCAACTAAGGACAAAGTTTCATCTTTCTCTTTAACATTTTCTGCTTCAGCTTCTTCTTCTTCTTCTCCAGGATCAGATTCTGATTCAACTAAGGGCAAATTTTCAAACTCAGGCTTAATATTCTCACAAAAGATATGGCACACAACCCAATCAGTGTCTACAATTGTTATTGGGAGACTAATCTCATCCATAAACCAATTGTATCTTGAAGTTTCTTCTTCTTCTTCTTCTTCAGAAAAATTATCACTGTCCGATTCGTCTTCGTTCTCAATGAAACAATATAAACGTTTGATACCAACTACTTGGCCCTTGTTATTTGGATCTAACACATTGGTCTCTTCTTCTGTTGGTTTCCAGAGATTATAAGACTTTGTAGTTACTTCCTCTGCAAGTAATCTGTTATAGAAGTACAAGTGATCATCTGTTCCATAGCCTGAAAATAAAACAAAAACAATTATGAAAGCAAAAACTGAGTAAATAATAAAGTTAATTCAATTATAAAGTTTTAAAAATCTTATAAAGTTTAATATTACTAAACTATTTAATAATGTTTTTTTTGTCAACAATTTACCAAACTTTCAAAAGATTATAATACTTAAAGCTTCACTTTAGCTAAGCTGAAAGTTTTTCGAAAAATTGTACGCTTCTAAACCTAATGTCTTTGCAAGTGGCATTTAGCGTAGTGGCAGGCGGTAAGTCTACAAGACGCATGCGCACTTGCACATCCTGGGATCGAGTCCCCCATTTGCATTTGCAAGAACTTGGTTAATGGACCGCTTATTTGTGGTCCAATGTTGACAAAAAAAAAAAACCTAATGTCCTTTTATGTCAAAAGATTAATAGAGTTAAAGAAAAACATCACCAGGTAAATCATGAGGATGTCTGGAGAGTATATCAAGACACTCTTCAGGTATTGTTCGAGCTTTCATGGGCAAATTCAAAGCTTTATGCTTCAAAAAATAATTAGCCATCTCAAAATCTGAAGGACGAAACCTCATTCCAATTGGCAACTCTTCGTGTATTGGCATTGTTCTGACAAAATCAAAAGCAAAAACTTAATTAGTTTCTATGAAAGTTACTTACTTGTCATGAGAGAGAATCATGTATTCAAGAGGTAGAGTTTGGTTCGAGCTTCTAAGAAAATTACTTATCTATATAAGTCTCTCTTTGTTAGAACTTATTCTATAACAAAACAAACACTTCTTTGTCTTTTGGTCACTGTCCAAAACCAAATCTATTTATGGACGATTCGAATTCCTATCCTCACTGGGAAGTCTAACGTCCCTTTCCTTAATTAAGTATGTTTATTTCCATTTCATGCCTGTTAATCAAAGGAATATTTTACTACTTAATGCTATGAGATCTATTCATTTATAGCTAGAAGATTTATCTTTTCCCAGAAATATATAATTTCGATAAATTACTAGAAACTTTCACCAAAAAAAAGACGTTTTTGCTAGGACCATATTTAGAGGTTTCCGATAAATTTACATTGAGGATTTGATTGATTCTTGCTTTCTTTGCTCTATAAACCAATAATATTGTTTAGAGCATCAAAAGTAATCTTGCTCTTTTTTGGTCGAAGATCTAGAATTCAAGTTTATGAAAACTACAAAAGTAAATCTAACCTGAAAAAAACTTTACAAATCATAGCGTAAGGGTGAAGTGACTTTGATCTAGTGGCAAATAGTAAGTCTACTAAAGATAAGCACTATTTCACACTTATGGATCGAGTTATAGTACTTAACTTATGTAGGAACTTGACTAATAAGTAAGCTATTGTGAATCTGTGTTTGAAAAAGAAAAACAAATCATAGCTTAACAAAGATGTTTAACTAATCACATCCTTAGTATCAATACAAACTGAAATATATATACAATATATCAAATTAACAAAAATAGAAAAATTAACGTTAAGAAAAAGATCAAATTTTCTGTAAGTGTTTCTTATACAAATATTTATGTTACAAATATGAATTGAGTTTGCTAAAAACTTCCAAATTTTGATTATGAGATTTAACATCCGACAACAAAATAAGAGGCCTAGAAGAATTTTAAACCAGAAAATAAATAAATAATTATATTTATGAATCAGATTGACTAATAGTCAGTGGTGTAGTCACTTTACAAAAAGTCATTGAACTCCCTACATACAATAGTAGAAGTGAGATTTAAAACCCAATAGATTAGTTGACAAAAAAAAAATGATTGACTCCCACGAAAACATTATGCTCAACAAAAAAAACCTTACCCATCAAAGCCTTTATCTTTTTTTCTTACCTCAATCTCCCATGTCAGTATAATTTTTGAGTCCCAATATAGAGACTATTGCAGCAATACCTACATTGAAATTCATAAACTATTTAACTACATCTACACTCTCATACGAACCTTTGTGGAAGAAATTAGCAGAGGTTTGCTTTTTTGATCGCACCTAATCAGAAAGAAAAAAAAAGACTGTTCAAA